>CM066914.1:28726736-28954393 GCA_033964015.1 Scolanthus callimorphus | reverse complement strand
GTCTTCAAAACACACCGATGCTCAGGCTATTGCGCTCGTTTGTCAATTTACCGTTAACTTTGCTTGATCCTTCTATCGTGAAATCATAGCACAGAGCTCGTTCTTCAGAGAATCTGCTCTATTTTCCTCCTCTATAAGTTGCCGAAATGTATTGTGGTCATTATGAGACTCAAATCAATAACTTTTGCCTAAGTAGCGACATTTTGATCACAAATGTATCGCGTAATGACGAAAAAAACGGCTCTTGCGCGACACTCTTAGGGTCACGTTATACTTAACTAAACTGTCATTTTGACGAATGCCAGCTATCGATTCAGCTCAGACAATGGGGGACAAATAAGAAAACACTTGACTATCCAGGCTGTTCAACGCTCCCCTGTTCAATGTTGTTTGGTGCGCGCAGCGTTAATTCAAATTGGCATGCTCCAACATTGGAAGGGGAACGGGGTGTTACGATACTTTTGTCCGCCGCTGTAGCTCTGAAACTGGCCACCTTCTTTAAAAATATTGTTCATTGTGGAATTCAGGGATATTAGTGAGACGCTCGAAATAGATAAAAAGCCAACTTCCCTTGACTTTCAGTATTTTTTAGGGTTTCAGGAAACCAGTCAAACGGTCAATTAAACCATGGTTGTCATCAAATACTTTTATCTGAGATTAGTATGGCTATCAACGGAGATAATTTAGCGATCAAAAGTCTTCCTATCCGGCGCCTCCTATTTCGAGATCTCAAACTCTTGCGCCAAATCAGAATTGAGTGATTATTTGATAAAAATAGGAGAAAACAACTGAAACCTGTGCCATTTGTTTTCAAAATATGTTTCGAAATAATTTGAATCATTTTATCTGGGCTCCATGTGGTTTTTCATACAAGCCTTGTAAGGGAATTTTCAATTGCCGTTTTCGGCGTGTTCCTGCATTCCGATTCTTTTTGGGACTTTTAGTATGTTCATTTGGGGACTAAATGTAGCACAAAACCGTCCGAAAAAGCTTTTGTTGCAATTAGTTCCCGGTTGACCCCTTTTGAGCGTAGATTGACTGGACTATACCGAATTCCTACTTACTAGCCACATCGACGAGTATGGTTTGAAGCACAACTCACCTGGAACATAATACCTATGCGTGTAATGAATTAGATCTGCTTTGAGTTCAATTTATCAAAATTGTTCAACGCCGGTATTCCAGTGACTGAAAAATCCCAAATGGTAGCGTTCGAAGAGGCAAGGTTTCTCTTCCGATCCTCCATCTATCACCACAGGCAGCCCATGAGTTGATTCGCGCCGAGAGTTGCACCCAGTTCCCCTCTACTACCTCCTCCTCGTGTCTCTTCGGCCAAATTTGAAATTTCAATAGCCACGACAGACCTGACTCACTTTTGTGACTACGAGATGATTTGAATTGTTTTTTGCAGCGAGAAAACTCTGAATCATGAGGGGAACTCAGTCTCGTAACCAGACATTATTATTATTTTTTTTTTTTTTGCCGTCTCTTGCGGTGATGACTCTGTGAAAATTGTTTTGGAGGCGTAGGGACTGGAAAAGTATCACACGGCGCGCAATGAACTGTGGGATATTCGCCAATAAAGTATAAGTCTCTGCGCGCCCTGCTAAAAAGTAGTAGTAACTGGGGGTTTCTGGCGCATTTTGAAATCACGTGACTAAATTAGGGAATTCCCCAAATTTTTAACCACGCCTGTCAATCAAACACCTGTCAATCAAATTTTTTAACCACACCTGTCAGTCAAAATTTTTTTAACCACACCTGTCAATCAATTTTTTAACCACACCTGTCAATCAAATTTTTTAACCACGCCTGTCATCAAACTTTAAAATCCAAAATGGCGGACAAACTTTAAAATCCAAAAAACTGGATAATCTTTAAAATCCAAAATGGTGGACAAACCTAAAGCTAAACCTAAACCTAAACCTATACTAAAAACCTAGGCCCGTCGTTATACATAGCATTGGATACAGCCATGCACCATACGGGTATTCCCCTTGAAAACAGAGATTGTGGGCAGGCCTGGGCATGTATAAGGCTGGGGAATACCCTTATATTTTTTTCCAACAGGAAGTTACCTAACTTTAAAAGTTATATGTTCGGACATGCTAGTTGTATTAAGATCATGAGACGGTCATCAACCAATCAAAAGCTACACAATATTTTACACAAAATTGAAACTTTTACACACAAATAACTATAAATCTGTGTAATTTTTTGGTGATAATTTTAAAAATGACTTAAGGCTATAATTATTTAATTTATATAAAGAAATGACAGATAAATTAAAAACCTAGAGACTATTCCTTTGTTGGAAATAATCACAAAAATCGGCATGTTGTTAAAGCAGTCTAGAATCTGGTGTGGAAACATATTATCATAGCATGTTTGCCTGCAGTAATACCTTGGAGTAAATTGTGGTATAATTAAAATGTGCTCGGAGGGTAAGAACCACGTTAAGAGCGGTATATCTAAGATCGACGGACAGAGATATAAATTTGAATATCTTGATGCCATTCCTGAGGGTGTAGAAGTTTTAAAATCTCAAGGTAAGAAAAAGAAGGATAATAGTCAGAAATAATTTTACTTTTGACTACCATAATAATGGAATTAATAACAAAATATATACTGTGGTGTATACTATAATATATATATATTAATTTCTCTTTTATCGGAACATAAACCAAGCTGCACTGGCTACAGTCGTTATATACATAAGTTCTTCTCATGTTTTGTTATAGTGGGTTTTATCTTCGACTTCACAACAGGCTTTTCAACTGGAGGTTTTTCAACCACTGTATTATGATGTGGTAGTTTTGTCTTAGGAGGAGTAAAATTATGTATTTCCCCGCTTGTTTCGTTTCTTGATTTATATTATTAACACCAAAACCTAAATCATTAGTCGCTTTCATCAGTTTGTTATTATATCCAATTACACTTTCTGTGTTTATATTAAATTGAAGGTAGTAACCAGACCTCGGGAGCTATTGTAAGGTCAAGCCTTAGTCTGGCCTCCTGTATTGATAACTGATACCTTTGGATGCTTTCCATTATGTTATTTTCAATAACAGAGCTCTCAAAAATGGTAAAAAATTCTTGTTGAGGCTCTTGAGCTGAGCCACTAATTCCTACAATACTACTTCGTGTACTAACTTGAGAGCCAAGGACACAATATACGAATGCTTCTACTGATCTGTTTAATCGACCTAATCCTGGTTTTGTAACACCGTGACTAGTATAGGGGTGAACCAAGAATATTGCTTTCCACCATGGCTATCGTTTCTGATAAAACTAACTAGCTTACCATTATTTTAGTCCACCCTCATCTGAGAATAGATTTAATTTATCAGGCCATGTGTCTGCCTCTTTGTCATACCCTCGAATAACGTGGACATTCCGATAACCTCCCCCGGATAGTCTAAAAATATATCACCCAAGCCATGGTTACGCCCGCCTTGATATCTAAAATCAGGGTTAGTAGTTAATCCAAATTCATGACACAGCCTTTGTAAAACTACTTTGTTGAATGTATTATTTGTCTGATCAAATACCGTATCATCAGGTAATGGACAACTTAGCTCATATAATATTCTTCTAATTGTAAAATATACATGAAATTTTATAAATCCATATACTACAGGAGGGTAAGATCTAGCTTCATGTAAGCTCATACCACAGCCACTTGTCGAGCACCATACTGCAAAATTAAGCTGTTGTGGCCAGTAATTGTAATCAGGGCCTTGTAACCATCTTCTTGACTGCTTAGCGGAGTGGAATGTTATAGTAGTCTCTTGAAAATATCCCGCATATCAGCTGTGAATTTTTGCTTTTGTGATACATAGATATCAAGATTTGTTACAGTGCGGAGATGTTTGACGCTGTTGATTCAAAGTCTATCGCAGGAATTGGATAAGATTTATTTGTTAATTTTAAACTATCAGGAAACGATTTTTAATACCGAGGTCTTTATCTTATCTAATCTTCCAATCGCTTGGTATATCAGACATCCATGTTTGTCCTGTTAAATCCTCATAACTCATAACTGTGAGCCTGTTATATTCCAGTAGATATATATCCACCATAGCTATCAGAAACAAAATGAAACTTTGTTAAATCAGCTCTAGGATATCTCTTTTTGAATTCGTCTAATAACATATATATAATATACATATCAGTAGTTTATATCTTTTCCTTTGTATATCGATTTCATATATACACCCAAAATATGGTGTTCGGTCAAATGATATTTTTAGCGCACGTTCTTTGAAATCTCTTCTACATCTCTTTTCGAATCTGTGTGCGGAGGTCTGATATTTGGACCTTCTTTTTTTTTCATCATTAATGTATTTCACTCTAATATCCTTTTTCATATTATGGTATTTTGTTGCCTCGTTTCTGATTAGTGTAAATTATATCTTTAGAGTGTTTACCTTTGCTCTTGCTAATTGTGATGTTTTTTTATGCTTAGATATCTTTTTCGATAATTTTACACCAGCCGTTGTAGAAATAACACCAAACAGAGCGCTAATTCCACCTATAGGCCCTCCAACAACAGCTCCAAAGCCTGTGAGTGACAGAGCAAAAGCAGTGCCTGATAGAATACAGATGTTCCACCTGTTGACCAAACAACTATTTTTCTCAATCTACTGTACTTTTTCTGCATATTCTCATAATGCTTGATTTTATTTCAAGGTTTTGCAATACCTCACATGATTTTTGGAGTCTAAAATTGTCTCCATTCTCTGCAGGTAATTGTGGATAAAGTTCGTTGTATTCCATATAATATATTAAAAGTGAGTTACTTTTAAATTTGATTATAATCAGTTCATTTTTAAAATCAGGCTTTCGACCTTTGATATCAAGTAGTTTTATTGTAAAATAGTTCAATACATAGTCGATAGAAACAGGAATGCTAGCATAATCTTTGGATGGTATACTGCTAATAGTGTGCTCGTTGTTAGTGTTATCTCTTTTCCAGTGTTTTTGTATTTGTGTATGATTTATACCTGTCTAGAATATCACAGAATAACACCAGGTAATATTTTTTCAGGAACACCTAACTTTTTTGCTAGTTGATCAGATAACAAGATATTAACCGTCTTATTTGAAATAAAATCCTTCCATGACTATCTATAATAATTCCGAATTTATTACCTTTCAAACCATGTACAAATGCTTGCTGTGATGTTAACAGTGTATAATCACCTACTGGGATGGTTTGTAGTGTTTCTGTTCATTATTTCTAATTTCTTGTAAACATATTGATCTTCACTAAATCGTACCCAAGCTGTGGGACCATAATAGCTCAAAAGTTGTATATCCTTCACGTTTGATAGAGGAGGATCGAGATATATCCTAGTCTCTGGTGATCTCATCGCTATTGTTAAGATTGTTGTCATATGATACATATTATCGTTTACCTTTTATACGGTTTACCATATACATAACAAGTGCTACAATCAGTAACCAAGCATTTTTAGCTAGAAAACTAACCACTTCACCCGCTGATCGGAATATAAAACTAGTAATAGTACCTATCATTTCAGGGAGTAGTTCTCCAAGCTCTTACCGATAGCTTTCAAACCGTTACCAACACCCTTGGCTACAGTTGAAAGCCCCTTTGATAGGTTAGAGATGATTACGCCGATCGTCGTTCCCACTGCTAACACCCGCTGACACAGTAAAGCCATACTTCTTGAATATACGCTTAACCCGATCTCGTAGTGACATCCTTTCTTCTAATGCTTCACGTTCTTCCTCTAATTCTGATATTTTATCTTGAGCCTCAGTTATTTTATCTTGAGTCTTTTTTATCTCATGGTCTATTTCTGTTGTATCTTCAATACTGCTATATTTAACTCTTCTTGTTACTAAATCTGTCAGTTTCTGTATTAAACCTCTTTTATCTTTTTCTTCTTCTTGTTGCACTTGGTCATTTTCATCAAGCATCTGCTCTCGTGTTTTTCCTAGTTTAGCAACAAGCATTTTCGTTCTAAATAGTTCTTTATTCAATCCATCTTTTTATTAAATAATAATGCCATTTAATACTTCCATCTTTAAGAGTAACAATAACTCTATCATCTTTTTCATCTCTACTATATAAAAGTTCATCACGATTAGCAATAGGAAATACTTCTGTTATCTTTCCCATGCTTCATTTTCATCGCTATTGTATTTATATCTTTCCCACTGTTGCTAGAGCCACTTCTGTTGCATCTGTAGACACTTTATCACCAGCACCAGCTCTCAGTTTATGCATATTGACACTGGAAATACCTTGTTTGATTCTGTTTTCTCTTTCCTTCTTAGTGAGATGAAGATCGCTATATAGTTTATATAAATCATACCTATTAGTATCCTGCACTGTTTCTCCACCAAAATGAATCTTATATCGTGATTTCAAGCATGCTGTCAAATTGTTAACAAATCTATTATTCGCATGCTTATCCGTACCAGTTAGAGCAATGTTAAACGTTATCCCTAGGGCCCGTGCGAGTTGATCTCCAGGATTTGGCAAATCCTAGGATTTCCCGAGTTATTCTAGATTCTCCTAACTTTTGGGAATTATAGCAATCAAGCTAAGTTTACAAATTGGGAGTTCCTAGGAAAATGCGGGAGCCCAAATTAACGCAAATTTCAACCCTTCAATAATGTGGCAGTTCCTAGGAGATCCTGAGAGCAGCCTACATTTCCCCAATTACAGCCAGTCTGACATTTTTCATTAATAATGATGATTTGGCACCTCTGATTATGCGGGAGTTCCTAGGAGATTCTTGGAGCAGTTCCCAAATCCTCTCACAATCTTGGAGTGACCTCCTGGATATTAAACTTATAACTAAATTATTTTGCGTACAAACATGCGAAATTAAATAACGGTGTTAGAAACTGATGCGTATGTGAAATGTTAACTTATGTGAAACTGAAATTGGACTTGATGTGAAACGAGTGTGTAGTTTTTTTTACGAGGAGAAACTTTTTTTTCGCATGATTTAACTTTGCAACCAGATCTGAAAATGCTGTAAATGACTCACTATGGCCAAAGCGCGTTTTTCTTGAGCAGTGGCTCGGTACTAAAAATCTCTAAAATTAGCTGCATGAACATTTAACAAACAAGAAAAAAGGGTGGAATAATTTTTGTAGTAATTTTAAATTTAAAACAGAATTGCAGCCCATGAAATAAATGTTGTTCTGATTGTTGAGCGAGAGGACCTGGTGTCGAGTGTTATTCGCTTCCGATTGGTTAACTCGCACTTTTGAAACAGAGGCGGCCAGACACAAACGGTTGGTACGTGGTAGTGTAATGCTCGCATGGCATGGCCCACGGCTCTCATTCTGGCAATATAAACTTCGTTACAGAATCTGCCGATTCTATTATGGTTGGACATTTCTCCCAGCATAGTCCTCGAAAGATACTACCAAAGAATAAACGCGGATACTGGCATATAATATATAAGAGGTGAGTTAGAATTGTTGCTATTCTCAGGTCTAAGTAGTCCGTAAAGTTTCTGTGCTGAGCTTGAGCTTATATTCCCGACATTACTTGTATAGTCATTGTATAGATAAAAACTATTATAATGGAGGGGGGCAGGAAATCAGGAGAACTACCTATTCCTGACTTTATTTTGTTTCGTATCAAGGGTTCAGATTCGCGATCAATATAATCGGGTCGAACTTGTGTGCGGTGGTAAATCTCTTTGCAGTGTAATAGTTTTTGATCGGTTGTTTATTTTTAATCTCGCCCAGCGGCACAAACGGTCGATCTTAAACCTTTTCCAAGTTAGGGGTTACTCGGTTACTCAACACTTACGTTCAGTCTTCTGTTAACAACGAGAAAATTAACCTTTACTTATAATACTTGTTGTGTTTTGTTGAATTATAAACACCGGGTCACTGCGGTTCACGCTGCGACGCAAATCGAGAAATCTGTACACGCCGTGCTATTGATTTTAAAGATCGCAAATTTGTAGAGCTTTAGAATATTCTTTCCAGTAAAATGTTGATGAATAATGCCTTCAATGTTTCGCCATAAAATCGATCACAAGCCTATATATTTTTGCTACGAAATTCCTTAGTTGTTACTCTCGCGTTGTACTAATATTTCACAACAGACGTCAGCAGACCGCTAACACGAACTTCCGGTTTAGACATTAATGCGTGAAACTGGAAAGAAAGTTTTAGTTTATAACTGAGAATGAGTATACGAGTTTAATTTTTAAACTGCGCATAGTTTCTTGTAAAAAACGGCAAATAAAGCTCTCTTTCGCTTGATAAAGTATACACTTTCTAAAGTAATTCAACACAAAGTCAGTGTATGTATTGAGGAATGATAAATACATGTAGTTTAGAAAATGAGTAATTGTTGCTTTAGTAATTGTTGTAGAATCGGAAAAACACGCGCGCGACAATGATTTTTTTATTTATGGCCTCGTTAAAGAGGGTAAACAGTTTTAAACACATTTCACATGGTCATTGTGTGATACTTTTGCCGGGCACAAACAATTTCACATCCGTTTAGATTCTTTGCGGCACGCAAATAATTTTACATTCGTTTGCATGATGTTTACCAGAAACAGAAACAGTTTTTTATGTAATTTTGGCTTGACCAAAACCTAGAAAACCTCACATCAATTTCACATGTTTTATATGTCGGAGAGGGCACCCGTAGGTTCACATCGTCATTTCACAAGACTAGTAAAATATATTTGTGAAATAAACTTATTTTTCCACATGTCCATTTCACATGCATATGATATAATCTTTAAAATGGTATAAATTACGCTTTGTCGTTGCCCCGGTTAAAATGGTGGAGGTACTTCTAAAAAGTGGGAGAATCTAACAGAATGTGGGAAACTTTCCAAGATTCTCCTGGAGTTTGCCGAAGTCTCCAAAAGTCTGGGAGTATCTGGAGCCATTCCTGGATACATATATGTTGGAGAAATTAGGAGAACCTGGATAATTCTCCCGGCATTTCCTAAGATATCCTAATCAATCTAAGGGCATGCTAGAATCTTGGAGTTCCTAGGAGTATCCAGGATCCAAAAATACCGTGAAAATTCACGCCTTGACTCCTAGGAAATCCTGGGAGAATCTGGATACTCCTGCCCAAATTTGACCAGGATTAACCAAATCTTCCCAGGAGATCCTAGATTCTCCAAACGCTATCTCGCAGTGGGGTATTTGGGACAATAACCACATTGTCTGCTAACTTGGGAACATGAACATATATGTTTCGGAAGGCTGTGCTTTATTTGGGTTCATAGTAACACGGCACAAACATGTCTCTGATTTTAATCCAAAAGGCTGTTTATACTCCCTATTTGGATTAATCTTATCTGCTATTGATGTCATATAAATAATAAATAGTATTATACTTTTATATAATAATGGAGAAAATATATTACTCAACTGAGGGTTATTGGAAAGGTAATTCAGCTGTTGGAAAATTAGCTGGGAAGGCAAAAGTTAGTGAATCAGTTGCTAAGCAATGGCTTCAAAAGCAGCAATTTGGCAAATATATTTATCAAAGCCGGAATACATACCTAGACCATATTGGACTATTGATAAACCAAATCAGATACACCAAGCGGATTTATTATTCCTTCCACATGACACGGTTCGACGAAAGACTTATAAGTACGCATTAGTAGTTATTGATATAGCTAGTAGATACAAAGATGCTGAGGCATTAACCTCAAAAGAGTCAAATGAGGTATCCAAAGCTTTCACAAAAATATACTCAAGAAAGTTAAAATATCCAGAGACAATAATTGTTGATCCAGGAACAGAGTTTAAGGGAGATGTTACTAAGCTTATGAAAAAACATAATGTGACCATTCAGCGGTCAGAAGCTAATAATCATAGAGCTCAAGCCTTTGTAGAACGTGCTAATCGAACCTTATCAGAAAAACTATTTAGCCATCAGTATGCACAAGAGATGATTACTGATGATCGATCAAGAGAATGGGTAAAACGTTTGCCGGCTGTTTTGAAATCAATAAATAATGAAAGAATTAGAATAACTGGAAGACAGCCGACAAATGCAATAAAAATGAAGTGGAATTAAATGAAATGGTATATAAACGCCCTGTTGGACTGAATGAGAAAAGATTGCCACCTGGTGTAAAAGTTAGATACTTATACGCTGATGGTGAGCAAGAGGGTGGAGATAAGCGTCGTGCCACTGATCCTATATGGTCAATAGATACGTACTATATATCACGAGCTGTTGTATCAGCTGGTCAACCTGTTTTATATTACCTTTCTAATGGCGCGCCAAACCGATCGTTTGTTAGAGAGGAATTACAAGTTGTTCCAAATGATACACAGCTACCTCCTGATAGCGTTTTGAAATAATTTTTTGTATACCAACTTTTTTTATAACAACTTTTGACAAATTTTGTATACCAGCTTTTGTATAACAACTTTTGTATACCAGCTTTTGTATAGTGTTTTTAAAATAGTTGCTTGACTTCTTTGGTTTATCAACTTTTTGCTTGGATATTCTATCATAATTATCTATTCCACCGTGATATCGTCTTATAAAATCTTCTTTTTCATGATCATACATGTATTCATCAATATTTCTATAGCCTATAGCTTCCGTATGAATATCATCGCTTAGAATATTACGTTTGTCATCATCCCGTGATAATGCAACTTTGTTTACCGTTTCTGTGTATATCTGATGCTTATGACTCCTGATAACATTCATCTTTCTCATAGTTTGGCTACCTTCAAATAAGCAATTTTTATAATCATCGAATGTTATACTTGATTTCACAACCAACCTTTTGATACCTTTACAACGTTTCCAGTTTGTTCATCAACTGTTTTGTATGCATATAGTTTAGCTCTCAAACCTACGAATTCTGTTATTTCTACTGATGGAGATTCGTCCTTCATCATTCCGATAACTTTATTATTCATCTCTTTTAATTCCATTATGATTTTCTAAATAGTTTGATGTATCAAATCTTGGTTTAATATCATTCTCAATATATTTATAATAATCCTCTGTCTGTATATTATACATAAGGCTGTCGGTATCGGTAAAAAGGAGTGATGATTTTTTCCATATTTTGGCTTGATATAATTGTAGTGAAATCCATACATATGGCTTTTAGATATGTCTAAGATAGACATCCCCACGTATATCGGTTTGTTGAATATCAATTCTGTTTTTCCCATATGCATTGCTACTAGATTCTCACTGAAATTGTACGTCTTTTATAGTTTGGTTGACATACTAATTTCTTAGCTTGCTTTTCATCTGTCACTAGCCTAATATCTTGTCTTTTGCGTATGCTTTCAATGCATTTACCGAAAATAGAGTTATTCATAAGCTGAAAAAAGTCCTTCTCAAAATCATTTTTGGCTTGTATTCTGAGATTAGTATTTGTACTGATATATTCCTTCAACCATGCAGACTCACTAAATGTAATAGCTCTATGGATCTTTCTTATTTTCAGTCCAAGGCTCTCATATAGTTTTAGAGTCTCATGGTGAACCACATATTTTATTTTATCACGTAGATTAGGAATAAGTTTTTCCACTTTGTTAACCATTATTCTCTCAGGTGCAAGAGGATACTCATTATGTAGATTATGTAGTTTGACAGGATATTTGAGATCAACTTCTAGTATAGAGGGAGTGTTTCTCCAGTTCTTAATCTCATCATTATCCATCCATCTAAAGCCGTGGGTTGGTAGCTTCTGACTCATAGCCCATCCATAGAGATTATGCATCGAGATACTTTATGAATGTTGACTTTTGTTTCTTATGAAATGATTTCATATATTTATTATTAGCTTTCGAATATCGCTGGGAAATCATAGAAATGCCCCCGCGAATGCCCGACTCTATCATAAGCAACATATCAGGGTCACTCAACAGCTCGAGGTCCACATCTGTCTTTTTCAGCATAGCATCCCACGACAAACCGGGGAAGTATAATAATGACATGGATCTATTTTATAATTCTTCATACATACATCTCTGAAGGTCTCAAACACATCTGCTAATAGGATTGTAAAGGCTTGCAATGACAATCAAGACCGAATGCAGTGTCAAGACGGGTCACGACAGGCCAGTGAAGATTAGGGACTATTTTACTGATACGAGCGATGACAACACCTAGATTTCAGAACGACTCTCACGAACGAACCACGGGAAATCCAATGCTATGATTAACAATGATTTATTCGCAACTCTCAGACTAATAATTCTCAGCGTAGTACTGTCTCGTATCGTAATTGTAAACTGAAATCAAATGATAACAAAAAGAGTCTTAAAAGCTAAGTAAAAGCTATACAAATAAGCTAGGCTAGCATGCAATATATACAAGCATCAATTATCAACGATCAAACATACTAATAGCTAAACATAACCAAATCAAGTGTTCCAAATAACGATTATCAGGATAAAAACTAGGCTTATAGATGCGTTCTTCACATGGAAATATGACTAAGACTAATGCATCTAATGTCGAAACAATTAACAAATTGTCGTCCGTAACAAATGATCCAAAAAGCGTAATTGAGCGTAATGAAATATACTAAATATGTGTGACCAAAACAACGAGTACTAAAAACGACTACTAGATACTAACAATAAAGATCACTTACATATCGGTCCCGAACTGTGCCCAAAGGTTACCAATAGGTGCCTAGACGATTTTACCAACCTTTCTCCTTTGGATTCAAGATTACTACTGACTAAAGACCTAAATGCACAATATTTATTCCGACTCGGGACGTGAGAGCGGTAAATTCCTAAGCTATAAAGTAATCACAAAATCAATACTTTTTTGGCTAAGACTAAAAACTAACAAACCACAAAAAGATCATAAGATAAACAAATAATACTAGAAGTATCTCAAGGAAGTTGTCGGTTCCTTTACAAGGATAACATCACTCTTGAGGTATAGATCATGGTACTCCCGCATTGTCTTGATATTAAATGTGTTCCATACTTTTTGTGCATGTTTGTAATCATGATCTGATATATTAGTATTATTAAGTTTGCTATAGAAATCATTCTTTGGAGGTAAAGATGATTCATTTAATTTATCCAGCGAGTTAACATAATCGTATGGATAGACACCTTTTCTAAGCAATAGGTCCAGCTTCTTCCCTTCATAGAATTTAGATAGATTCTTGAACTGATCTTTATTTAAATTAGACTAGTGAATCCAGAGATGTCTGCATGAATTTGTAACTATCTATGAATCTTATCTCACGTTTTACATTATAAGATTTTCCATCTTTATTTTTAAATTTATCCACTATTATCTGCTTTTTGAAACTGATATATTTTTCTTCGTTATTAGGTGTGCAGTCTATTTTGCCTTGTGTAACGCCAAGGTTCTTGATAAACAGATGTGCGTCATAGCCTGATAAATTATGAAATATCACTGGGATATGCTTCGGTATTTTGTAATTTAGATTGCAGTCGTTGTGACTTGCACCACGATATCTACCTGGATGATCATGGTCTAACACCTTATCTCCATCTAGCTCATCTCCACAAATATGACAGTGGGTAGCATTTTTATAGTCTGTATTATCCTTGTCAGTCATTTTTACTTTCCTGTTATAATGGAATTTCGAATATATATTTTTGACAGTTTTTTCTATGGACTCTACAAACAGTTGTCCAATATCCTCATCCTCTGATTTAGCTGTGTATCTGAATATTTTTGGTTCATAGAGGGTATCATCATAGCAATTCACCATATAACAATATCCTGAGGGTGAATGTTTTTGTATTGCTCAGTGTATGACTTGTCTTCGTTTGGACTGCATGAAGATATATTCTCTGTGAAAGCTTCGAAATCAGCGTAGATAACAAAGGGAACCCGCATAGAGTGATTCCAGTTTTTGAAAGATATTGTACTTCCCTCTTTTGGTAATGTTATCTTAACCGCATCATGGTTCTTACAGTATTCAGAATGCTTGTTGAGACTCTTTTGTGTTTTAAAACGAGTTGAGACATCGTTCACAAAAATATCTCTTATCTTTGTTTTTTGTTATCTGTGATTTTAACAGTCTGCTAAGATTTTTAATACAACAATAGTGGTTGGTCTTATTATTTGAGATCATAAGCAGGTTAATCGTTTGTTCTCTGCTATCATTACCACTTATTCTAATAGGATATATTTCATTTTTATAGCCGTATACGTTTACCCCATATTTTGGATTATTCTTTTCGAATAAGCCTATCTTATCCACTTGTACAGGGGATTCAATACCATCCCAGTTGAAGTTCTCAGCGTTTGATTTCATAATTTTGGTGATCCTTTCTTGATCTCTCTGTGCTGGATATACAGCTGTTGTAATAGCATATTTGAAACACTGATTATTCTCATTTTCTGGATTAACAATAGCTTTTTTCAACTTGAGCTTCTGTGGGAGTTCAACCCAAGATTTTGCTGTTATAGGCTGGTATTTATCGATGTGAATATCTAAGTTAACCACTCTACTAAATATCCACCCTGAGCCTTGATTTTGAAAACTACTTGCCTTTTCTAATATGGTCCCTGTCAACGTTTTGTATACATCTTCTAGATCCGTTGCTTGTGTAATAATCACTATATTACTGTGGAAATATCCAAAGGTGTATACAATCTCGTTATTAGAGTCCTTTTTATAAAATTCAACCTCTAGAAGAAGCTTTAATTTAATCGGTTTTTGTTGCTGGTTAATCGTTTCAATAGCCATATTCTTATATTTTCCTAGAAACATCTTAGGATCTATCTTATCCTCACCTTTGATTCTATAAGATGATAAAAATCCTTTTAATGCTGTCTCTTTTTTCCGTATATTTGTTGGCTTCTTCAGCTTGTTATATATATCATTGACCGTCCTCTTCAATCCTTCCACACGCGTATTAACATGCTTCTTAACCTCTGGTGGAATGTAGGATAGAATCCAGTCTGCGAATTCATTTAGTTTGCTTTGAACTGTCTCAGCGGTGGACATGATTGCGTTTTGACCCACCGTTGATACAGCTTTTATTGGTTTTAAGATCGGTACATTGATCTCTGGCACTGCCTGATCCATAATATTATTTGACATTGTATTACTAGTAGAAAGAGTTTTGCTCTTAAGTGTTTTTGTTAAAGACATTTTTTATAATATATATAAAAACTATTCCTTTAAGTCCTTTTATATATGTTGGAAAAATATATATAGAATTTTAGGGTATTCCCCTAGTCTGATGCAACTGCACGTGGCCTCTAATTTGCATACAATCACTGGACATGTGGGGAACAATAGATTGCATACCAGAGCTCCCTAACAACCAGCGAGTTTGAAAATAGATTTCATGTTTACCTCTAGCGCTCGAAATTGTTAGGGAAGTGTGGAATGTTGGCGCCATAGGCTAATTAAATATATTTGGATATAGAGGTCATACATGCCCAAGCTTGCCCACAAGGGGATTACCCAGTGACGTCATGGCTGCATCCAATGCTGTGTATCCGATGCTATGTATCCGATGCTATATATAACATCTTTTTAGGTTTAGGTTTAGGGTTGTCAGCCATCTTGGATTTAAGTTTGATTAACAGGTGTGGTTAAAAAAAATTGATTGGCAGACGTGGTTAAAAAAATTTGATTGACAGGTGTGGTTAAAAACTTTGATTGACAGGTGTGGTTAAAAAAATTTGATTGACAGGTGTGGTTAAAAAAATTTGATTGACAGGTGTGGTTAAAAAATTGGATTGACAGGTGTGGTTAAAAAAATTGGATTGACAGGTGTGGTTAAAAAATTTGATTGACAGGTGTTTGATTGACAGGCGTGGTTAAAAATTTGGGGAATTCCCTAATTTAGTCACGTGATTTCAAAATGCGCCAGAAACCCCCAGTTACTACTACTTAAAACTATCCCACAAATCTTTGCGCGCCCTAAAAAGAACGGAAAGCGTCTGGGTCAAACTCATTCCCAGGGTCTCCTCGGTCAGTTTTCAAAATGGCGCCACGTGCCTTCCGAAACCGGTAGACTGTTAATTCGAGGGCGCGCGAAACAGATGCTTTAGCCAATAAAGGCGCTAGGTTTTGGTCACGTGAGGTAGGCCTTTGAGTCAAAACATAAAATGTTGCAGTTAAAGGTTTTTTATAACCTTTCCTTTCCTAATGACCGCTGTGAAGTTATCATGGTCGATGAGGACAGTATCCCCGGCAGAAGATCGAGAGTTTGGGTTTTATTCCAGACTGTAAACTTCGAGTGCAATACGAAGATGATGAAGAACCTACGTGAATCTTCACGAGGAATCTTTTGCGGATGCGCTACGCTGTGCGAAAACTTGGCGACCGAACTCAACGCCTGAACTTGTTTTCGCAAAGAGATTAGAGAACTACTAAAACCTGAAGCGAAGAAGAAATCTCTGATAGTCGTCCAGCGACGAGTACTAAAAAGCAGCTTCGTTATCCTGCTACATTTACATGCACCAGTACAGTAACTAGGAATATTGATAGCAAGCCTCAGAACGCAAATCGGCAAGAACTCTTAGCTGACTTAACTCATGAAAGCCCCCAACAAAACAAATTCGGTTGTCCCCGCCGAGCACCAACGTTAGACAAGCTGTGAGCGCGGGCGTAATGACCTATAAATCCCCGCTTGAACTATTTATTGAAGATCAAGAAATTGAGCTCAAGCAGGCAAGAGAGGAGTTACACAGCCCGCAAGAGGAACACGAAAGTATTATGGCAAAGTATGCTAAGCACCCAGGTATCGATTATTCGAAACCAGGATGTTCAATTGTCATCGTAGAGAACGACCCCACAATCAGCACCGCTTTAGTTTATTCATCGTGTCTAAATAAAGATTATTATTATTATTATTAGAGTTTATTGTTTGTTTATTAGATTTGCCCGAGGGCCGGGAAATCCTCACAGAGCGAGGCTTCAATTACGAGGTTCCCTTGGTCAATGTGATGGGTTAGTTAGTTGTAAAGCCCTGCACTGAGGATGGGCAACTTCCGACGTCCCCGTGGTTCTTTAACGTCCCTCTGGTTTAGGTTAGTGTAGTGCATGTGAGAGACGAGACCTACGGTTTAACGTCCTTATCCGAGAAGACGCGAAGGTCTAACCATTCAACAGTCAACTGCCCTTACAAGAGGTTTTCTTGTACCTCGGCGCAATTTTTATTATTATTATTATTTTATTAAGTTTTGCAATTTTACACAATTTACAGACAACAAGTTACATAATTGGGGAAAAAAACTATCTATGACTTTACAAGTTTTTTTTTTTTCATTACATTTTCTGTAAATAATAGATAAGCGCGCAAGCAAACAACACACTTCACATCTTTACTTTTGTAGCGGTGTCAGCTGTTTCGATGTCTAACTGTGTCGAGGTATATTAAAAATACTTTAAAATAAACTTCACTTTTCTTGTATGCTCCGTAAATGTATTGTTTTGCAAAGAGCAGGCATAGGTTTAGAGGTTTTCCCTCCCTTTTTTCAGGGCAAAGGCCATAGAAAATTGTTTTATGTTCTACTGTTATTTCTTCGTTGTTTTTGTCGTGCCACCGTCTTTGAAAGTATATTATGAATGATTTTAAATTGAAACATGCGCAGCCGCACATCTTTAGTAATCTGAAAAGGAAGTTCGTAGATATGGGTGGCGCTTTTGTGGGTGAAACCACACCTAATTATCTTTTCTCAGCTGTTGGGGGTTGAAAACATTTAGCGGAGAGGATCTCTCATTCTGCTCTGCGCGTAAGAAGTTTCTTGGCCGTTTGTGTCTTATCTAGAATTAGGCGCTCTGTTTTCATTTGGGACTTCCACTCAGAGGGGATGGCTTTTCTCAAAGCATAGAGCGTTAAAAAGTTCGTTGTTATGCCATATCGTAGCATAAGTTCTTTTTCGGAAAGCCAGTTTCCATAAACATTTGTTAAATGTTTAATTTTAGAAACCCCACGCTCATGCAACTTTGGATAAAAAACGGATTTTCCTGCAATTTTTATATGTTTGTTGTTCAAAATGATCTATTAAAACACAGAATCTTTCGCCTTATAAATCTCTGGCTCTTGCTAAGCTTTTACCATATCTTTATAAAAGGTTGGAAGTCTGGGGTTAAGTGGTAGGTTTTTTGCATCAAAATTACAATCAAAGAGGAAAGTACCTCCTACATTTTCTAGCAAGGACAGAGGAATACTTTTCCAGCTCTCCAGCTGTCTCTCATCCTGCGTGCACAATCTCTTGACCCACCTTATTTTGATTGCCTTATTAGATATCTCGAAATCTGGTATATTGAGTCCTCCTTCGCAATCATTGTTTTGCTTTTTATTTTGGGAGGCTTTCCGTCCCAAATGAAAGACCGAATTATCTTATTCACTTCTGATGTGAAATCATTTTCTATCGGAATCAGAGAGGCAATGTAAGTAAGTTTCGACAGAGCTAAACTTTTCACTATATTGATTTTGCCCTTTAATGTAAGATTTCTCATTTTCCAGACGTCTAAAAGGTTTTTCAAATTTTCGAGTTTAACATTAAGATTTTCCTTTTTAAGTGTATTAATCGTAAGTGAAATGAACGCCGAGCGCATATACTGAATTTTTCGGCCAATGAATTCCAAGAGGCTTTTCTTGGCAGTCCTTGTTGCTTCCAAGCCAAAAGCCCTCCGATGTTGAAAGATTAACCATTAAAGGACAACTGAAGGCTAATTAGCACAAGGTTTCCAGTTGGCCACCTTGACTCGTCAAAAATGAATGAGGCTTTAAAGTAATTATTATATTACTTATAAATTGAAGTTTCAAATAGGAAAAAATAGAGTAAGTTAACCATTTCTTAAAAGAAAGAGAAAACATAATATTTTTTGATATATCCAGGACACATCCGGGACATTCGATACATATCCTTTTTCATATTTTCATTTTTTTTTTATTTTCATTTTATTAACTTCGCCATGTCAGACTTGAAAAGTAACAAACAAAAATACCATACAAAAATTAGAAATGGCAGGGACACTTCAACAGCAACAGCATGCCACGCCACAGAAAATACAGCCAATCAAAATGCAGGAATGGCATTGCATATTCGGTGGTATTCCACTCAACCTTCCCATTGTGCACTGCGTTTAGGTAAAACATTGCTTTAATTTTCTGTAGCGTGGTATAAAATAGTTATAAAATGATTTCTTGTGGCATACTGCAGAATATCCCACATGTTGCTTGTATTTTCTAAGCATACACACTCGCCTGAAGGCTCGTGTGTATACCAGAAAATGCAAGTGATCCACAGGATATTCTGCATTATACCACTCAAAAGCATGTACAGTATAACAAAGTGGATATCACATGGCTGTGCGGAGATACAAATATTATCTTCTTACGAGTGAGCGCAGCAAACAAGTGAGATACATTTTAACACAAGAAGATAAAATTTGTATCTCCAAGCGGTCATGTAATGTTCTGTTTATTATTTAAAACATCTAATCATGAAATACCAAATTCTAATTTTATTTCAGTTAAGCTTAAAGATTTAGCATTGATCAAAGGGAAGAGTGATATTTTCTCACCTGAAAATAACATGTTATTTTGATGCGTGAAGATATCAAGTTTTCCCAAGGGAGATCACCCGGTATTTCATTGGTGTTTTTAAAATTGATAGCAAGCTATATAGCTATATAATAACGTAGCTTGTTACATAATAATCTATGTTGTGTTTACTTATAGGTAAATGCAGGAATTTACTTGGGTAAAATTTTCGCAAGTGTAAACACTGTCACTAACCTCAGTAAAAATCGATCAAGAAAATTTACGTAGGTTGAGTACAAATTTACCCTACTATGAGGCTGGGTTGAAGCAACTCAGCTGAGGTAAATTTGACAGCTCATGTCAAATCGAGACAAGTGGTGTCTGGTTTCTCTCTCGAAGTGTAATCACGTTTGAATTCCCGTGTCCGTGTTCATAAACCCTGCCTAACAACATAAATTACCTAAGTAAAAATTCTCAGTAATAAGTAAACACAGTTATTAAGCTTATTACCTTACTTACTGCGGTTATGAGCTCGACCTCAGTACTTAAATATTTACGTAAGAAGGTAATTCGCCAAGTGTAAACACAACATTAGCTTAGAGGGTAAATGCTAGGTATACTGGGCTCGAAAAACATTGAAGGATTTTGACGATTACATAATTTAAGGAATTTTCTTCCCATATTCTTGAGGAGCAAACTTAAAATCTGGAGAGATCAAAATGTGTCCTGCTTTGGATGCTGGCCTATAATATATAGATTTAGCCACTGGCTAAAAGCGGAGCTCCCGGTTACATGTTTCCGTGAGAATAAAACATGGTTGTCATGGGTACATTGTTTGTCACTGTGGACTGGCTGTGTGGAAGACTATAACCTACCCAATGGAATGATTCTAACAAAGCACAAACATACCATAAAGAGAAAAGCTTTATTTGTCAATATATTCATAAAAGATTCAAGAAAATACCCACCATGGAATGAGCAGAGAAATTCAGAAAAGTTGGTTGCCAATTTTGGTATTTGTATTTATCCTGCTTTGTATGTATTGGAAATTCCAATGGTAAGGGAAGGAATGGTAACGTGAGGGCCATCCCAATTCGTGAGCTTTTCAGGGGAGGGACCATTTCCATTACATTAATTGTTTCGTGAGTTACGGAATTGTTCTCGGAGGGCTTGGAACATAACATTACTCAAAGGTGAGAGAAGTGTTGTACCTTTCCTAGTCGATCCCATGCACATTACATGGATGTTTCCCTAAAAGACGCATGAGAGGGCTTTTTTTTTTATTGTGTGGTCCCAGAAAATATCCATACCCCTCCCTCTCGAAAGGGTGGTAAAAATACAGTATTTGTATGGAAAAGATCAGGTAAATTGATCCCCATCCCTCCAGAATTTCCAATCCCTTCCATGGGGGAGGGGTATGGATATATTGTGAAAAAAAACTACCTACCCTATGTTCAAAACCCACCATGTATGATGTATGGTTAATTTGGTTAACACAATTATGTAACAAAAGACTTTAACAAGCTGGGGATTTATATGGTGCAAATGAGGAGTCTTGATCAGTTCACGGAAATCTAGAGCAAGTAATCTATTGTTTTAATGTTCACAAACCAGATGATCTAACAATCATGGATACATTTTCTTTTCAAAAACACAAGACAGAGTCATGAGCAGGCTATAATTGAATTGCAGCAGCATTGTATTCTCACTAGCTGGCATAGGCTAATTGTAGACAAAGTTGGTTGATGCATTTACATCCTCTTAAATAATAAAAGCACTGCAAATGCATTAAACTGATTCTTGACAAGTATTTAGAAATCATAATACATAGACATAGATAGTCGTTATTGCGACAGTACACCATGGGATGCATGTGCCGTTACTACAATAAAGTATTAAAAAGTGTAATAAATGTAAACTTGGAAAAGAAAGAGGAGACAAGGTGATGCCATTACATATTGTATTCTAATTCATGGATGGCAGGGGGGAGGAGAGGGGGGGGGGTTGGCCCTTACCCTTCCACTGTTTTCTGTAAAGTTATTCCCTCTTATCTCTCATTGCCATACATAGTCTCTTATGAACTTCAAAGTCTGTTCTGCAGTCCATGTAATACTATTTATATAATTTTCGGCCTGTCCAAGAGCCATTTTTGGCAGCTGCTTTGTCGCTGAAATTGAAAGAGAAAAGCAATAAGTCTGATGAAGCTTAAAGACAAATCTTCTATTTTCCAGTCTTAAATAATACCATGCATGGCTAATTGGATACTATACATGTACATTTTAGTGATGAATTCATGAAATCAAGAATGAATGAAATTATTTCTAATTGTTTTGTCTATGATTGACTAATTCCATCTTGTTCAGTTTCAAGAGTGGTTTTCCTAGACCCGTGAAGACATATAATATTCAAAGTGTAGTAGTCAAGACAGCACATTAGAGAACAAAGAAATTAGAGTGCATTAGTGCTAAGTATGCTATTTCACGGATTTATCAAAACCACTTTACTGTATTTGGCAGATCAGATATTAATATTAAGGAATTCTAAAGAGTGGAGGCCAAGATGTCTCTGTGAACAGGAAGAACCGGGATGCTTGACATGGTAAAGGATGCAAATGCATCACCAACAAAGGGACAGGAAATTCCAGAGGGGTGGGGGCAGGGTCAATTACCTGATTTCTTCCATACAAGTACTGTATTTTCCTTTGGAAATATCAGATGGGTTGGGAGGTCACATTTTCAACACCTGCTCTGTGTGTGTGGAGGGGAGGGGGGGGGGGGATTTTGATAGCTCAAAATTGTTTTCTTTAAGATGTTCTAGTGCTTAATTTTCAAGCAGGAGCTGAAAAACTCTACTTAATTATACTTATGAGTTTGATAGGAATACAAGAAAATATTTGAGAGGTAATCTGGGATTCCTCCATTTTGGGTTTTGTACATCATCAATGCTAACTCTTTGTCCTTCCTGGTCTCAAGATTGTCCCACTCTAGCTCATCCAGTAAATCCCTTGACTCTTTATCATAATTTGAGAAGGTCAAAACCCTGGCTGCCCTGTTTTGGAGTATCTGGAAGGTGTTTGCCATCCCTTTGCCACATGTCCCCCATACAGCACTACAGTAATGAAAATATGGCTGTATGAGGGAGTTACAGCCCTGAATGGATGCCAATTCATAGTTCCGACCTGTCATTCAAAGCCATAGTTACTGTTGTTTTGTCCCACAAACAAACCAGGGTTTTCCTTAAAAAAAAGTCCAAAAATATTCCGATCCCGCTTAGGATTACCAGATATCCTTATGTTCAGATGATCTCAGTTTATATTGTCATAAAAGGCAAAAAAGTGCTGCACATCGGACTGATTTCGGAAGTCCTGAAATACTGTTTGTGGGACAAGATCAGTTCCCGAGGGAGAATCTTTCCAGCTCTGATGGTATCTCCAGACAGCGTGAAATGGCTCCATTGTTTCATCGGAACTATGAATACAATGTTGTTGTTTCTGCATTCACTAAATTAACATGCTACCTATGCCAAAATGAAATTTTTTGATCCCAGTTGGGAAATTCACACTTTCCTACTTGGATCTCAGATTTAAGCTTCGATCCAACCTGAGTTTTCATTTAGGTCAGATAAAAACACCTTGGGTATCTTAAATAGTCCAGTCTGGTATTATCTTCCCTTCAGGGTCATACTACCTCCCATACAGTTGGGATAACACAGGGGCGGAAGAGCACCCTAAAAAGTGGGGGTGCCGAACAGGCAAAAAATGAAGTGTGCATGTAATTTCTATTTTCCATGTTTTCACCTCACATATATTTTGATGAAAATATGTCACAATGTAATCTTAGCCCCTACTGAGCCTAATGTCACAACAGAAACAAAAACAACAAACAAAAAGGTTCTTCTGTTCCTTTCTTTTTTACGTGTAAATACAAAACATATATAGTTTCAAAAAGCTCAGCCCCCACACCCCCAGTTAAAAATGTCAGCACCCACTGCCCCCGGGTCCACAGCTATTTAGGATTACAGTTTAGTGTTTATATTACCTGGGTACTAGTTTTATGTTACAGATGTACTGTACCAGTGTTATTATGATGCACAAAAAAAAGTGTTCAATAATAAAATTCAAATAGGGAAACCTTTGTTTTTTTGGGCATAGAAACATTAATATGGAACAGAATAAAGTGTTTTGCCAAAAACAAGGTGAATACAGTGGTGACCCACCCCTTAATTGCACCAGCGCCCCCCCCCCCCTCGATAAATAATGACCGGTCCCTAAACAGCAGGAAGTTAGCAGAGGAAAGAGATTAGTTCATCAATAAGTACACTGCCACTCTGACAGTCTACAATCCAACATGGGTGCAAATAACAATAGGATTACCGTAGTTTTGTAATTAAGTTTTTGTTTTCTTGAGTTATACACTCAATTTCAGTTTTCTATTTCTTAGACATGTCAACTTGTGAAATGCAGAGAAGAGAGGCCTGTGGTAGCAGGAAAACAAAAACAAATGACATAATTTTCCCATCTTTACCGTGTTTTCTAGGAGAGGAAGTCCAGAATGTCGAATTTTAGGCGAGGAATTTAACCCGCATAACCCGCAGTTGTGAGAGGAAGTTGGCAGGTGCCAAAAATACTAGCTTTGCCTCGAACTCTTGGTTTTCTCTTCTAGTTTTCATTTTTGTGACATTCCTTCGCTTTCCAGATCATGACACGACTCGGTCGTTCGGTCCGATCCTGCCGATTCGCGAGTCGTCTCGGATTCAAACTATCAAAATGCAATGTTCGATATACACAATGAACAGCGACGTTTACCTTTACTTTACGTTTACAACTTTAGTGTATCCTGCCTGAACTCCCATCTCCCTATAAAGAAATTACAAAGTGAGTTTAAACAACTCGCAATGGCCGCCATTAACTTAAGATTTAATAGAATCGTCTCCCGTTACACTTTTATTTCTCCTACTTATCAAACCGTATCGACTAACACTTTACTACCGTTATGTGGAATGAAAACAAAGTTTTATTCAATTAACCAAGTAAGTAATCTAGCAAAGCAGTATTTGGGTAGTTCATTACTTTCATGTGTACAAGTTTACAAATAAAGATTACTTTCATGTGGTCCAGGCTAGCTTCGCTCTAAAAAAACAAAGACAGCGACAGTCGACAGCAATATTACAAAGTGAATAAAAACCCACCTTTTACGGTTCCTCCATGTAATTTTAGTCCCCCAAAAAGGCAATGTTCTATTATAAACGCCTCATGTCCGCTAGAACACGACTGTAGTGTTTCATGTTTGTCATAGTTGGCTGCTCGCCGAATCTCGCCTCTCGCAGTCTCGGCTTCTTGTTGTCAACGAGAAGAACTCTTTTGACTTCTACATACACTTGTTGCTCCGAAATTTGCGTAGTACGATTCTAGTTGGTTCTCACAGCCGCTCCCAAGTGTAGTTTCGTCTTGTGCATTGGCCACGATCGAATCGAAGTAACTCAATATTATAAATCTTCTCGGTTTCTTTCTTGGTTTCCTGTAGTGTGACGTGAGTATCGAGCGAGCAGCGCCCCCCTGACTACCTACCCCTCCCCCTGTCGCGTCGCTCGGCTCCATGTTGTGACGTCACCGGCGAGTGACGCGCGACCATCACCAAAGCATCGACCACCCACCCCTCCCCAGTCATTCGGGTGTCACTCACTTGGCGGCGCCATGTTGTGACGTCATACCAATCTGTGACGTCAGGCTTCACGGTACGCACGGGAAAATGGCGGGAAATCTCGACGTCGAAAATTCACTCGCATCCCTTTGCGACCTGTGATGCTTTGGGTACCCTGTGGGAATATCATACTATTGTGATCGTTTGGACGCTTTTTTCTTAGGTATGGTGCTCCGCTCTGCGGCCTTCGGCCGCAAAGGAGCTCCGCTATAACTTAAGATGTTTACTTGTCTCGTAGCATCCATATATCTTGCATCGTACGATTGGACGTCATTTGCTGCTTTGATAAGGTTAAAAAAAGAAGGGGGAAGGGTATAACAAGCCTAATAACAAGCGCTTACCTTAAAAAAAACACGATCCAGACACGAAATAACTCCTTGAACTGCTTCGTACCTCGGTGCGGCCATCTTGGTTACTACGCTTCCAGGCCTTGTTCCTAACTCGTCCCCAGTCTACCACTATCTTGAAAATTACCCACAACACCCTGGGGACGAGGCTTTTGCGACCTGGCCTGTTGCACTCCCCCCCCCCCCCCCCCCCCCGGCCTCACCATGGTTCACAAGCAGAACATGGCAGACAGAGAGACAGATAGGTTGGAATCTCTCCATCCCCACCCCCTCCCCCAAGGGCATAAATTGAAAATTGAAAATTGAAAATTGAAAATTGAAAATTGAAAATTGAAAATTGAAAATTGAAAATTGAAAATTGAAAATTGAAAATTGAAAATTGAAAATTGAAAATTGAAAATTGAAAATTGAAAATTGAAAATTGAAAATTGAAAATTGAAAATTGAAAATTGAAAATTGAAAATTGAAAATTGAAAATTGAAAATTGAAAATTGAAAATTGAAAATTGAAAATTGAAAATTGAAAATTGAAAATTGAAAATTGAAAATTGAAAATTGAAAATTGAAAATTGAAAATTGAAAATTGAAAATTGAAAATTGAAAATTGAAAATTGAAAAGTTCGATGTCCATATAGTTCGATGTCCATAAAAGGAAAAAATCACCCATGAAAAATTAACCAATTTTCAATTTTTATTTGATATAAAAATTGAAAATTGAAAATCGATATACACAATGGACCGTGTAGGTCCGTGTACCGGTCGGCAAAACAATTTTCTCTTCATTTTTCAAAATCGAAAGGCAGAAAAAGGCTTTTTTCTGTATCTTATCATATCTGTTTTGAACACGAAAAATTTAATTTTACACTAAATTTCAGTTTCCACAATCGATGCCAAATAAAGAAGTAAGATTTTGAAATTTAATTGACCTTTATCAAAATTTAATTTTAAAAGAAAGTTTTTGAATTTTAACAACTCTAAAATGCGGTTAAAGACAAAAATTAGCTCCTTGGGGAGGGGGACGTGTGGTGCGGTACTTGGGAGGAACTTGTGCGGCGTACATGGTTGGAGTATGTCGGGAGGGGGGAGGGGGGGAAGGTATATGGATCGATGGTCCGTGTACCCAGCGTCCAAGCAATTTTCATAAAAAAACAAAAATTGGAAATTGGTCAGTCAATTTTCAATTTTTCATTTTTGGTCAATTTTTGTTTTAAACGAAAAATGAAAATTGCCAATTTTTTATTTTTGTTTGTTCAATTTTTCGGAAATTGCTTCAATTTTCAATGTTTTAGATATATGCTATTTTGAAATTCAAAATGTTGTACCTGACGTCCATTTCTTCTAATCAAAAGTCACAAAAATACAAAACAGAAATTCAGTTTTCAATTTTCAATTTTTATTTTGTACGAAAAAATGAAAATTGACATTTTTTGATATTTCTTTTTGAGATTTTCTCAAAAATTTGATTTTAATGTTCAATATTTCATTTACTTTTTCATTTGAATTTTCAATTTTCATTTTCAATTTTCAATTTTCATTGTTTAATTTTTCTCCCATTAAAAAAAATCAAAAAGTTGTACCGAATGTCCATTTTAATCTTGGTTTAGTTCAAAGGGGGAAAAAAGGAAATAGCGGTGGACAATATACGCAACGCGTAGGAACATAGGGTAATACCGCTGATCAGTCAAATCAGGGACTCATCCAAGATGGCGGCCTAGTGGCTACACTTGATACACTGGCGACGAGGAGAAAAATTTAGCGAATTTCGAGCGAGAAACTGGCCATCTGACTTAAAGAACCAGCAGAATAGACTTAGAAGAGAAGCCGGGAAAGATAGTCCAGTCGTCGTCATATCGCGCGGTGTGAACGGCCGGCGATTTGGCTCTGCAATTCTTGACAGTTTGTTGGCGATATGAAGAAATCGCACCCACATTGCAGTGGAATTTGAACATGTTCAAAACGTCTTCGACGTCGCGGCGACATCGCAATTGAAATCTCCGTAAGATCGCCGGCCGTTCACACCGCGCGATATGACATCGCCATAAAATCGCACCTAAAATCGCAGCTGAAATCGCGTCGTGTGAACGGCCCTTTAGACTGGTGTATCTTGGCTACTTTGAACTCTTCTTTCATATCTTTCACCTGCTTACTTACTTATTTCTTCCTTCTGTCTATTAACCACCTCTTCTCAATGGCTCTTCTACCAGTTCTTTATCTCTTTTGACCTGGATCAATATGCCATAGAAGTCTCTCATCCTCTTGATCTCCTAACTTCCACGCCTTGGCTTGATCATCATCATCATCAAGCTTTATTAAGAAACGGTATCACTTCATTGACAATGCTCTTCCGGTGAGCCGCGTATAAAAACTATCTACTATCTACCTACCACTAAATACAAGATAACTTATTAAATACTACGATACTACCTACATCTACTGAATATATTTAAGAAAAACTACAGTTGATAGAAATTATCTTTGAAAGATTTTAAAATTTGGCTGATTTCTTAAATCAGATGGAAGGCTATTCCACAAAACTGCTCCTCTATAGCTGAATGCTCGTTTACCAGCTTCAGTACGGGGTCTCGGAATAAAGATTTTATTTGAACTTCCTCTCAAATTATGAGAATGGACATCGGTTGTTGAATCAAACATTGTTGAAATCCCTTCCGGATAAAGACCGTTCATCCACTTGTAAACACTCGCTGCGAGCAGTTTTGACCGCCAATTTTCAAGAGTTTCCCACCCGAGGTCCTGTAAAATATTGGCAGATCTAATATTGTAGTCTTCACATGAGGTTATCACACGCGCGGCTCTATTTTGTAGCTTTTGAAGCCTGTCACATTGACATAGCCCCATGCACCCCCAGACTTCGCAGCAATATTCTAGGTAGGGCTCTATAAGGGCATCATACATTTGATGGAGGGTTCTTAAAAAGGCCAATAAGCATCTATATGCTCTCAAAATACTGGGGAAAGCAGGCATCCCGCAGGCTGATCTTGTGTCTAATCTACTGCTCGCTTAGTCGCTGCGTGCTTGAGTACACTACGCTGGTGTGCTCTGCCCTTCCTACTTATCTTGAGAGCATATTGGAAGGGATTCAGCACAGGGTGCTTCGGACGCATCATACACCTCAGGTTAGAATATAGGGATGCTCTATGTAAGTCGTCAGTCGTTTCACTTCTACAACGTCGGTCTGATCGCTACAGTTGTCAACAACGTGTTCAACGTCAAAACATGTTCAAGTTAAAAGGGAGATTCTCTCAATTTTGTACAGTCTGATATGCTTAAGCTTTATATTTTTATTCATGCGTTGTTCGCTTATTATTGTTTCTGTAGTGTCTTATTTTTTGCTGAATCCATTGTAATTGAGCTTGATTATTATTATTATAGATGGCTCCATTTTTTGTTTACTAAATGTGTATTGAACATGATGTTTATTCTTCTTCGGCAAGAAGTGGTTGTTCAGATTCATTTTTATCTCCTCAAAGTCTCGAAAGGTCATTATCTCGTCCGACACGGGTGTAGGGTCGGGCAGGTTTCTAGCCAGTTTCTTTATTTCAGGACCTCCATAAATCTTCAAAGCACTCACTTATTACCTTGTCTCGAACTTTTTCGAAATCTTCTAGCCACTCCTTCCAGGCTCCTTCTACCTCGAGTTGATTCTCAGGGATTTTAACGTTCGATTTTCAGTTCTTCCCGATCGTAAGAACTCTCGATCTCTTGGAGTTGTGCTTGCATTGTGCTTCGCTGTTGGCATCATCTCGAGTCTCGTCGAATTTATCCTCAAATTTTCCGGCATTTCTCACGAATCTTCTCTGGAGCTCTAGATTATCTTTTCCGGCTTCTCTTCTAAGTCTTCTGCTGGTTCTTTAAGTCAGATGGCCAGTTTCTCGCTCGAAATTCGCTAAATTTTTCTCCTCGTCGCCAGTGTAGCCACTAGGCCGCCATCTTGGATGAGTCCCTGTTTTGACTGATCAGCGGTATTACCCTATGTTCCTATGCGTTTAGCGTATATTGTCCACCGCTATTTCCTTTTTTTCTCCCATTGAACTAAACCAAGATTAAAATGGACATTCGGTACAACTTTTTGATTTTTTTAATGGGAGAAAAGTTAAAAAATGAAAATTGAAAATTGAAAGTGAAAATTGAAAATTGAAATGAAAAAGAAAATGAAATATTGAACATTAAATCGAATGTTTAACAAAATCTCAAAAAGAAATATCAAAAATGTCAATTTTCATTTTTTTGTACAAAATGAAAATTGAAAATTGAAACCTGAATTTCTGTTTTGTATTTTTGTGACTTTTGATTAGAAGAAATGGACGTCAGGTACAACATTTTGAATTTCAAAATGGCATATATCTAAAACATTGAAAATTAAAGCAATTTCCGAAAAATCGAACAAACAAAAATAAAAAATTGGCAATTTTCATTTTCGTTTAAAACAAAAATTGACCAAAAATGAAAAATTGAAAATTGATTGACCAATTTCCAATTTTTGTTTTTTTATGAAAATTGCTTGGACGCTGGGTACACGGACCCCCCCCCCCCCCCCCGCAGTTTTTTTCTTTGGTACCGCATTTTAGAGTTGTTAAATTTTAAAAACTTTCCTTTAAAATTGAAATTTGACAAAAGACATTTCAATTTTAAAATCTTTCTATTTTATTTGGCATGAATTGTGGAAACTGAAATTTACTGTAAAATGTGAATTTTCATGTTCAAAACAGATATGAAAAAAGACAGAAAGCAGCCTTTTTATGTCTTTCGATTTTGAAAAATGAATAGAAATGTGTTTTGCCGACCGGTACACGGACCACGGACCCGTGTACCGGTAGGCAAAACACATTTCTATTCATTTTTCAAAATCGAAAGACAGAAAAAGGCTGCTTTCTGTCTTTTTTCATATCTGTTTTGAACATGAAAATTCACATTTTACGGTAAATTTCAGTTTCCACAATTCATGCCAAATAAAATAGAAAGATTTTAAAACTGACTTGTCTTTTCTCAAATTTCAATTTTAAAGGAAAGTTTTTAAAATTTAACAACTCTAAAATGCTGTACGAAAGAAAAAACTGTGGGGGGAGGGGAGCATGTAGGGCTGTATGTACTTGGGGGGAGGTGCACTTAGGGGGGTGACTTGTGCAGCTGTGCGTTGGAGGGAGGGATCTGCGCGCATGGGGAGGGGGGGTCCGTGTACCGGTCGGCAAAACAATTTTCTCTTCATTTTTCAAAATCGAAAGCTAGAAAAAGGCTTTTTTCTGTATCTTTTCATATCCGTTTTGAACACGAAAAATTTAATTTTACACTAAATTTCAGTTTCCACAATCGATGCCAAATAAAAAAGTAAGATTTTGAAATTGAATTGACCTTTATCAAAATTTAATTTTAAAAGAAAGTTTTTGAATTTTAACAACTCTAAAATGCGGTTAAAGACAAAAATTAGCTCCTTGGGGAGGGGGACGTGTGGTGCGGTACTTGGGAGGAACTTGTGCGGCTGTACATGGTTGGAGTATGTGGGGAGGGGGGGGGTACATGGGGCGACGTGTGTAGGGTAGTGGGTTTCCTTTGAAATTTGAAATTTGGAAATTTGATGAAATTTGAAATTTCGAGTTGTCGCTGCAGAGATGTCACTTCCGGAAATGCACAGAAACCCGCCGTAATCACGGTCGGAACCTTTACTGCAATTGATCGTGGTACTCTTTTGGAGTATCCTCTCGAGTATTTTATTAAAACATTTTTTTCCCAACGGCAATCCTATTATTTCCTCAGCATCGGGACTTGTAACGGAGCACAGCTCATACGATACGACTGCAGCGTAAAGTTTGTTGCGTGTCGGTGTCCTAACGGTTAACCTATAGCCGTGCAGTGCTATGCCTAATCGCTTTTGCCATTGAAGTTTGAAGAAACTGTGCAGGCGGAAAGGGGACGATTTTCACAGCGCATTTTTTCGAAATTAGAAGTTCAAAGACCGCAAAACTAGCGGACAATTGGACAACGACAACCCTGCACCTTCAACTCGGTAGCGACAACTCCGCAGCTGACAACTCCGCAGCGACAACTCCGCAGCGACAATTCGGCAGCAACAACTTAACAGCGAAAACTCGACAGCGACATTTAGCTCCGCAGCTTATCGACTCCTTACCCCCTTTCCCCAAGTAGCAATGGCGTTTACCTATAGCCATACAGCTATAAATACAATTTCGCACCCTCCCCTCCCCCTGTACTGCCTGTAGAACCATAGCAACAAATCTGCAGCGACAAATCTGCAGCGACAACTGAACAGCGACAATTCCGCAGCGACAACTCGTGACCCCTATCGGCTTCCGTATTGTTCAGTTGCTTTTGAGTTTTGTTTGTGTGCTCGGTTTGGTTGCGAGCTAGGGCTAGGATTTTTGTTTGTGTGTACAGGGCATGTGGTTGCTAGATATCTGATTGGTAGAGGTTATATGCTAATCTCTGCATTATCATTGGTTCCTAGAGCGCTTGATCAACTTCATCAACATTGTTCCTAGAGTGCTTGATCAAAAGACTGATCAAAAGGCGGTATTTCGATCCGCGTCGATTAGGTCTTGCACAAAAAAGCTTTCAAAACAGTTATTTTAAGAACTTTATCATTACCTGCAACATGGACTTCGACGATGAAGCCATTGTCGCCATGCTCTTAGGGACGTGTCATTATTTAGCGGGGGGGAGGGCTCCTATTTTTGTGGGGAGGGTCCTAATTTTTTTCGCGTGTCTTAAGGGAGGGTCCAAATTTTTTTCACTCCTGTTTGGGGGAGGGTCATAATTTTTTTCAGCATCATTTGGACGATGAAGAGGGTAAAACAAATAGCGATAGTGGTTATTTCAGCAACTTCTCCATAAAAATTTCGGCGCGCTTCGCGCGCATAAACAATGACATCTCACATACTCTTTGAGCAATAATGATAGATACTACCGTTGACAAGAACAAGCTATCTTGACGAGGAAAATCAAACTCTCCCAAAATTTCGCTGCAAATGATAGGCCTGGAGGGCATGTCACTATATGTTTGAAAGAAGACCCCTTAGATAAGCGTGAGTTTTCGACGTTACAAGCATAGAAATTCGTCCGTTGGGCCGCGCTTCGCGCACATGAATATTAATAACTTCGTCATTTGCGGAGCGCAGTTGTGCGCATGAATAATATAACCTAACCTATATAGTTGAGGTAGTGTACTTCCTGAGCTCCTGACAGGCTTTGTTTACTATGCCGTACACAAAACATGTTCATCTACCCTTTCTCTGAGGCTTGATGAAATGCGATGAACAAACAAAAAAAACGATGAACAAACAAACAAACGTTTATCAAAATTTGGGCGCGTTTCGCGCCCAACGAAGGATATGCGAGCCGTTTTTCTGTAAAATGTCTCCAGTACTAGGTCAAACAGGGAACGGGAGATGTGGGTTTACGTTAATCATTGGGAGGATCACTGCATTTTACCCGTATATTACCAAACATTCTCACGTAAATAATCGAGGCGATGAATAATAACCGCGGTTCCTTATGCACAGTCAATTGACACCCCGGCCCCCACCCCCGGAACAGGGCGGGAAAGTAACGCGGTCAGGCCGGGGATTTAACACATTATTATCTACGGAAGGGCAGGGAATTTAACACGGACCTTCTATAGCGGGGATATTCAGCGGGGAATTAACGCTGAACCAGAAGTTCGATTATCGTGCGAAAATGTATTGGTTTAAGGACCGAGGTCGGAGGATGTTGGGAGGGATCACTTCATTTTTGGGCGAGTGAAAGGGGAGGATCTCTCGAAACCTGAAGCCTTGAAAGGGAGACTCCAGCAACGAGTTCTATATCATTTTCTAGTTTTATTTTACTCATTATGTTGAAAATTTCGGCGCGCTTCGCGCGCATAAGGAATGACATCTAATCTAGTTTTAGAGTTGCCCAAAGAAAATACGCTTGTGGCGCTTAAAGGGAATGCGTACGGATGTCGTTACAAGCATGTCTATCTTGGCAAGGACAAATGAAAACCCCCAAAAGCCCTCCAGTGATACGCCTGGTTGGCAGTCTATATGTTCGAAAGAAGTGAGTTCGACGTTTAATACAAGCTGCATAGAAATTCGTTTTTGGGCTGCGCTTCACGCACATGAATAATAATAATTTGTAGCGCGTGAAGAATAAAACCAACAGGCTTTTTTACTACACGCAGAAAATAAAACGTTTATCTTTTCACTGGAGGCTTGATGAAATGCGTTTATCAAAATAAAGGCGCGTTTCGCCATGTTGCAAAAGTGTCCCCGGGGGCCTGGAGCTTTAACAACGACCATGTCCCTGGTGACCGGGAAAAAAAGTAACATTTAACACTTAGTGAATGTTAAATCGGGGGGGCCGCGATGTCAATTGACTGGTGCATGACAGAAGTCACTTGGACAATAGTCTATCTAACAGGTTTTTCAGAAAAAAATTGCATGGGGGAGGGTCCCAATTTTTATTACCTACGACTGGGGGGGGTCACATTTTTTGGGTTATGTTCAAGGGGAGGGTCCTAATTTTTTTTAGCCTTGTTTGAAAAAAATGGGAGCCCCCCCCCCGGTAAATAATGACACGTCCCTTATTCTCCCTCGCAGCCCGTTCTTTTCCACGTTGTCACCACCGCCTCTCAAACGGCCCTTTGAAGCAATTCCCGGGCCTTCCCCGAAGTGACCCAAACCGGTCGACTACAACCGAAATCGGGTTGTGTCCCTACGGACCCAAGCAAAGGCTACACAACCGCTGGGCTACCTCAGGCCGAGTCTGCTTAAAAAGCAACCTGTCCTGTTGGCCTCTACACCGCCCGCATTTGCGTGTGTATTAAGCTGAACAGAAAATGCCTGAACTTTAAACTTGTAAAAATTTCAAATTTCAAATTTCAAATTTCAAATTTCAAATTTCAAATTTCAAATTTCAAATTTCAAATTTCAAATTTCAAATTTCAAATTTCAAATTTCAAATTTCAAATTTCAAATTTCAAATTTCAAATTTCAAATTTCAAATTTCAAAGTCCTACACACGTCGCCCCATGTACCCCCCTCAATGCGTGTAGTTTACTGCAATTCGTTTTTAATACCTAAAATTTACATAGAAAAACGGATTTTCACCATTTTTCGTTTTACGTTTCGATAATAATTTTGAAAACGGAATTTGAATCGTGACTTGATATGGTTTATTTTATATTTTTGCCGAAATTCAAAATTGGATTTTGGAATCTGAATTTGGTTTTTCGAATTTTTACGAGAAATTGGAAAATGGAATTGAAATTCAATTTTCAATAATTGTTCTTTAATGAGAAACGTTTATTGGTTTCATTTGATAGAAAAGAGTTGTAGCAGTTTTGTAGTGGTCTTCGTTTAGGTGCTTTGAAGAAAAAATACTCCTCACCGGGGGAGGGGCATTCGCTAGCTAAAGTGGTTAGTGGCCACATGTTGACCTGGTCTACGTTTGCTTGTTTCTCCAGTAGTAGAGAAGAAGTTATGAGTCGATACAAGCGCAAGCTATTAAGTACCGGAAGGAACGATGTGCATTAGAAGAAACTAATTCGAACTCTAATATTTATTAATTATAACCCACAGATCTGTTAATAAAAATCGTATATGGTGTAAACTTGTATACAAACTGCCATAACGGGCATGGTTGTTATAGGTGCATGGGCGTTGGCTGTGGTGGCCAAATACAACTTGAAACGTGCGAGCTGAGACAGCCTTCCTTCACAGCTATATATAGCCCTCCATTCCTAGCTCTTAACATATACAATATTCTCCTCTTTAATCTCACTGACATTTGGGTTTAAAGGCACTTGTGAGAGTAGTTAGAAAATATCACCCTCCCCCTCTGAGTAGTGTTCTTGCCCTTCGTAGCACCTACGGTGACCTTTACAAAACTGTTAGAATTTATTTTCTCGAAATGAAACTGATTAACGTTTTTCATTAAAAAACAGTAATTGAAATTTGAATTTGAATTTCGTTTTCCTATTTCTGCAAAAAAAATAAAAGACAAACTTGAGATTTGAAAAATCTAATTTTAATTTCGGGAAAAATATCAAAATCATCAATATAAAGTCAAAATTCAAATTCCGTTTTCAAAAATTATTATCGAAACGTTAAACGAAAAATGATGAAAATCCGTTTTTCGATGTAAATTTGATGTATTAAAAACGAACTGCAGTAGACTACACGAATGCGTGTAGTCTACTGCAATTCATTTTTAATACATAAAATTTACATAGAAAAACGGATTTTCACCATTTTTCGTTTTACGTTTCGATAATAATTTCTGAAAACGGAATTTAAATTTTGAGTTTATTTTGTTGATTTCGAAATTTTTTTCCGAAATTTAAAATTGGATTTTTCAAATCTAAAATTTGACTTTTATTTTTTCGCAGAAATAGGAAAACGAAATTGAAATTCAATTTTCAATTACTGTTTTTTATGAAAAACTCTTATCAGTTTCATTTCGTGAAAAGTGATTCTAGCAGTTTTGTAGAGGTCGCCGTTAGGTGCTACAAAGGACAAGAGCACTACTCAGAGGGGGAGGGTGGTATTTCTTAACTACTTTAACAAGCGCCTTTAAACCCAAATGTCAGTGAGATTAAGAGGAGAATATTATATATGGTAAGATGGAATAGAGGGCTGTAGATGTGACGGAAACATGTCTCGCCATCTCTATCGCACGTTTCAAGTAGGTATTTGACTACCACAGCCAACGCCCCTGCATCTAGCAACCACGGACGTTATGGCAGTTTGTATACAAGCTTACACCATATAGTAGAATTATATTAAGAGGTCGATGGGTTTGTAATTAATGAATACTGGAGATCGATGATAATCGATGAGATTTTTCTGATAACCACATTGTTCCGTCCGCTACTGATAGTTTGCACTTGCATCGACTCATAACTTCTTCTATATTACTGGAGAAACAAGCCGAACGTAGACCAGGTCAATATGTGGTCACCAACAAGCTTAGCTAGCGAAAGACCCTCCCCCTGTGAGGAGTATAGTTTTTATTCAAAGCCTAAACGGCGACCTCTACCAAACTGCTAGATTCTCTTTTCATGAAATGAAACTGATAACAGTTTTTCATTAAAAATCAGTAATTGAAAATCGAATTTCATTTCGTTTTCCTATTTCTGCGAAAAAAATAAAAGACCAAATTTTAGATTTGGAAATCCAATTTTAATTTTCGGCAAAAATATCAAATTCTAAAGTCAAAATTCAAATTCCAGTTTAAAAAATTATTATCGAAACGTAAAACGAAAAATGGTGAAAATCCGTTTTTCTATGTAAATTTTATGTACTAAAAACGAATTGCAGTAGACTACACGCATTTACACGCATTCCCCTCCCCCCTCCCAATCCGTGATCAAAACTGGCAATTCTGCTTTCGGCTTGTTTGCCCTTTCGATTTCCGATTTTCACCTGTTTATTTGAATTTCTAGTTTTTTTGTTATCTGAAATCGGAAATATCTTGGACTTATTTTAAGGAAGAGATTTTCAGAAAAAAGGGATATTTTTTGGGGAAAAAAATCCATGACCAAATCTGGCAATTCTCCTTTCGGCTTGTTTGCCTCTCAATTACCGATTTTCGCCTGTATATTTGAATTTCTAGTGTTTTTGTAATCTGAGATCGGAAATATCTGGGACTTATTTTAAGGAAGAGATTTTCAGAAAAAAGGGATATTTTTTTGAAAAAATAATCCGTGACCAAAACTGGCAATTCTTCTTTCGGCTTTTTTGCCCTTTCAATTTCCGATTTTCGCCTGTTTTTTTGAATTTCTAGTTTTTTTGTTATCTGAAATCGGAAATATCTGGGACTTACTTTAAGGAAGAGATTTTCAGAAAAAAGGGATAGTTTTTGGAAAAAAAGCAGACTTTTTTCAGGTTTTCCGACAATCGGAAAAAAGTGCCACTTTTTTCAGGGTTTTTTCAAATAGCTATCTTCAAAATTTCATTTTTTCGATTTCCGAGATTCAGAAAATTACCCCTACTTTTTTAAGATTTTTTTCCAAGAAGCTTTTTGCCTATTTTTCTGATTCCTCCGCAAATAGAAATTGATATGTCATGGCAGGTGCGTGACATTCTATTCCAGGGTACCCAGTCTAACATAACAACATCCGCGGTATCTCTCCGTTATTACTGTAACTATCGAGGCCTGGAGGTGAGGGCGCTTCAGCCTCTGATGACTGGTCCCCGGAAGGAGGGTAGGAGGGTCGGAGAACAGGAGGGGACGCAGTAACCAGATCCTCTAGTACTTCCACCTCTCAACTGCACTGGCAGCTCTGATCCCAGCTTGCTCAACAGGCACTATAATAGCAGGGATTGCTGAGTTTGCGAGGCCGGCGCGCGAAACGCGTTCCAAATCAGTGATCACGTGAACACTTTTTGTGTACCACGTGATGAGGTGTTTGGCTTGCTACCGCTTGTTTCTGAGGCTCGAAGAGAAAATGAAAGAGGATCAGCATAAGCTTACTTTGTTCGGATTAACCTTATAGACTACTGACATGTCTCCCGACCGAGAAGCTGATGTGACCTTGGAATAGAATGTCACGCAACTGCCACGACATATCAGTTTCTATTTGCGGAGGAATCAGAAAAATAGGCAAAAATGATTGCACGTTTAAGAAAAAAGCTTGATCTTTTTTCTAAAATTTTCTTGGAAAAAAAATCTTAAAAAAGTAGGGGTAATTTTCTGAATCTCGGAAATCGAAAAAAAGAAATTTTGAAGATAGCTATTTGAAAAAACACTAAAAAGTGAATCCGTGGCACAAACCGGCAATTCTATTTTCCACTTGACTTTCACTTCTGATTCCAGAAAATAGCACCTTTTCCTATTTTCCATATTTGTCACTTCTGAAATCGATGAAAATACCCGACCTTATTCGGATTTTCTCTTTCAAAACAAATCTTGGAAAAGGTCCACCTTTTTCTAAAAAAAGTCTACTTTTTACTTTATTTCAAGATTGACCATAAACAAGAAAATAACCCTAACATTTTTCTGTTTTTTTTGCAAGCTTTTCCGGCTGGGAAAAAGTGCCACCTTTTTCCCTTCGAAACTGACCAATTCCACATTTACAAGGGCTTTTTGTCTTCGATGAATATTGGCCCAATTCAATTCAATTCAATTCAACTTTATTTCTCACACTAATAAATATTATTTACAGAATGCATATATTTTTTAAAAACTGTAGAACATGACAAAAAAGAAATATTAAGGAGAAGAGAACTTGTGAATAAATTAGCTAGCCGGTACCATGGGTACAGTTTCTGGACACGAATCTGCTTTGTATGTGTATGGATGGGTGGATTACGTCGCGCCATGTGACATGTAGTTAAATCTCTCTTCATGCTAAATACATGACATGAATTGAAACGTCGTGACTATGTACTTGTTCCCATTTACTATTCAAAGAGATCAACCGCCATGTTTGGAAGAGAGATGTTCGTTTATTTCTGTTTGATGACCACGTAAAGGAGGATATCACATGACGTGACCATGTAGAATGCGTGTAGTCTACTGCATTTCGTTTTTAATACCTAAAATGTACATAGAAAAACGGATTTTCACCATTTTTCGTTTTACGTTTCGATAATAATTTTTGAAAACAGAATTTCAATTTTTGGCTTGATATGGTTGATTTTGATATTTTTGTCGACATTCAAATTTGGATTTTTGAATCTGAATTTGGTTTTTCGATTTTTTACGAGAAATTGGAAAATGGAATTGAAATTCAATTTTCAATAACTGTTCTTTAATGAAAAACATTCATTGGTTTCATTTGATAGAAAATAGTTGTAGCACTTTTGTAGTAGTCTTCGTTTAGGTGCTTTGAATAAAAAAACTACTCCTCACGGGGGGGGGGGGGGGGGGGGGGGGGGGGGCATTCACTAGCTAAGTGGTTGGTGGCCACATGTTGACATGTTTGCCTGTTTGTCCAGTAGTAGAAAAGAAGTTATGAATCGATACAAGTGCAAGCTCCATTCCTAGCTCTTAACATATATGACGTTTGGGTTTAAAGGCATTTGTGAGAGTAGTTAGGAAATACCACCCTCCCCCTCTGAGTAGTGTTCTTGCCCTTCGTAGCACCTAAATGGCGACCTCTACAAAACTGTTAGAATTTATTTTCTCGAAATGAAACTGATTAACGTTTTTCATTAAAAAACAGTAATTGAAATTTGAATTTGAATTTCGTTTTCCTATTTTTGCGAATTAATAAAAGACAAATTTTAGATTAGAAAAATCCAATTTTGAATTTCAGAAAAAATTCAAAATCAACAATATAAAGTCAAAATTCAAATTCCGTTTTCAAAAATTATTATCGAAACGTAAAACGAAAAATGGTGAAAATCCGTTTTTCTACGTAAATTTTATGTGTTAAAAACGAATTGCAGTAGACTACACGCATTATGTAGTTGCCTCCCTTGCTACTTTGACGACATCCCCAGTCTTACTTTTTCATCGAAGACAAAAAGCCCTTGTAAATGTGGAATTGGTCAGTTTCGAAGGGGAAAAGGTGACACTTTTTTCCAGCCGGAAAAGCTTGCAAAAGACTAGAAAAAAAGCCCTTGTAAATGTGGAATTGGTCAGTTTCGAAGGGGAAAAGGTGACACTTTTTTCCAGCCGGAAAACCTTGCAAAAGACTAGAAAAATGTAGGGCTTTTTAATCCGTGGCAAAAATCGGCAATTCCGCTTTTCTGCTTTTTTTTATCTTTGATCTCTGAAAATTGCCCTGTTTCTCGATTTTAAAAGTTTTTCTTCAGGGATAACCCGAAATATCCCCAACATTTTTCGGAAATTTTGTAAAGTCCTGAATGCCGAGAAAAGCCCCACTTTTTTTGAAAAAAACTACCCGACATATTTTGGTTTTACGAAACACACCAAAAATCCGAAAATTCCCCTAGTAAATTCGATTTTCTTACTACAAAATCTCCGGAAAAATCTCCCACACTTTTTCTTAAACAACATGCCGTTTTCCGGCAATTCTAGGCACCTTCATTTTTGAATTTCTAACTCTAAAAATTGAAAGAAAATAGGGAAAATATATCACTTATTTACAAGTTTACCAATAATAAATTGTAGAATTAAGTCCCCCTTTTTTTCGAAAAAAAGATATACGTTTTGCGACACAGAACAATGGATACACCTGAATCAAACACCCGTCCCCTATCGTCCCTAGGAGTGTATCTGTCTCAAGAGCATTGTAACGAACGCTGCATCTGTAGTACCCCATATATGGCCATTCCCCTGGTGATGTGTCATATTATTTCAGAAAAGGTTGCTCCAGAACTGTCCGTTGTTGCTTGCGATGCGTCATAACTCATGGACACTGTTTTTTTTAAATAGCCATTATTTTTTATCACCCTGCTTATACATTGCTCGCAAAAACAGTTTGCACTGGCTAACACGAAAATTAACTTCTTTTTTCAACCTAGTTTCTCCCGATGCACGCTATAATAGGCAGCTGTGACGGTGCAACCTTTTCTAAAATAGGTGTATGTATTATGTTTACGGCACAACACAGACGGCAAATGCACCGAGCCGAAAGGATGTTGGATAATTGGCTAGAGGAGGATGGATACTGTATAAAACTTATTACAATGTGTACATACACCGTACACATAATAAAGGAATGGTCATATAGGGTACTCTGGTACTGATCCAGTGTTGTAGTGCTTTTGAGGTTGATACAACTCCTAGGAAGAGGGTGGGGGGGGGAGTAGCAGGTGTATCTAGTGTATCCATGCTCTTTGTCGCAAAACGCAAGATACACAAGCCTTTTTTGGAAAAAGGGGGACAATCAATTCCACAATTTGTTCTTGGTAAACTTGGGAATAAGGGGTATATTTTCCTCATTCTCTTTCAATTTTTCGAGTTAGAAATTCAGAAGTCAAGACGCCTAGAATTGCCAGAAAACGGCATAATGTTTAAGAAAAAGAGTGGGAGATTTTTCCAGTGATTTTGCAGTAAGAAATTCGAATTTACTAGGGGAATTTTCGGATTTTTGGTGTGTTTCGTGAAATCAAAATATCGGGTAGATTTTTTCAAAAGGGTAGAGGTTTTCTCAGCATTCGGGATTTTAGAAAATTTCCGAAAAAAGTTGGGGATATTTCGGGTTTTGACGGAAGAAAAACTTTAAAAATCGAGAAATAGGGCAATTTTAAGAGATGAAAGATAAAAAAAAGCAGAAAAGTGGAATTGCCGATTTTTGCCACGGATTCTTTTTCTTGTTTATGATCAATCTTGAAGTTAAGTAAAAAGTGGACTTTTTTTTTGGAAAAAGGTGGACCTTTTTTCCGAGAATTTTTTTTGAAAGAGAAAATCCGAATAAGGTCAGGTATTTCATTGATTTTAGAAGTGACAAATATGGAAAGTAGGAAAAGATGCTATTTTCTGGAATCAAAAGTGAAAGTCAAGTGGAAAGTAGAATTGCCGGTTTGTGCCACGGATTAAAGTGGCACTTTTTTCCGATTTTCGGAAAACCTGAAAAAAGTCTGCCTTTTTTCCAAAAACTATCCCTTTTTTCCGAAAATTTCTTCCTTAAAGTAAGTCCCAGATATTTCCGATTTCAGATAACAAAAAAACTAGAAATTCAAAAAAACAGGCGAAAATCGGAAATTGAAAGGGCAAAAAAGCCGAAAGAAGAATTGCCAGTTTTGGTCACGGATTTTTTTTTTCAAAAAATATCCCTTTTTTCTGAAAATCTCTTCCTTAAAATAAGTCCCAGATATTTCAGATTTCAGATAACAAAAACACTAGAAATTCAAGTAAACAGGTGAAAATCGGAAATCGAAAGGGCAAATAAGCCGAAAGCAGAATTGCCAGTTTTGATCACGGATTAAAAAGTTACCAGGCAGGAGTGTTTTTTCTTGTTATCCGATTCGAGATTTCTGATTTTAGGATTCTAGATTCATCATATGATTTTTTTAGGTATTCTGTTTCTAAGTTTCTCGTTTCTCGAATGTCAACAGGGAAAATTAGGTTTTCCGGTTTCTGGGAACGAAAATGAGGAATTATTGGGCTGTAAAATCCGGATTTCTGACAAATCGAAATCTCGAACCCAGTTGGCCGCGAAAAGACCTGATTCACACGACAGCGACAACTTGAAATTTGAAATTTGAAATTTGAAATTTGAAATTTGAAATTTGAAATTTGAAATTTGGAATTTGGAATTTGGAATTTGAAATTTGAAATTTGAAATTTGAAATTTGAAATTTGAAATTTGAAATTTGAAATTTGAAATTTGAAATTTGAAATTTGAAATTTGAAATTTGAAATTTGAAATTTGAAATTTGAAATTTGAAATTTGAAATTTCAAATTTCAAATTTGAAATTTCATCGATTGTGGAAACTGAAATTTAGTGTAAAATTAAATATTTCGTGTTCAAAACAGATATAATAAGATACAGAAAAAAGCCTTTTTCTGCCTTTCGATTTTGAAAAAAGGAAGAGAAAATTGTTTTGCCGACCGGTACACGGACCTTACACGGACCGTACACGGACCAAAACCTCTGATAGTTTTAGTTTCGTATCGGGTGTTGAAATGACATCTTCCGTCATGTTTGTTAATGGCATCTTTTACGGGTAATTCTGAAGCTTGGCCACACCGATTTTGATATCTTTTAGGGGTCAAATTCGTTTTTTCTCAACGAGCAATCCCATCTGAAATAATAATGGGAATCCAGCCAGCGTAGCAAAACGGGCAGATACCGGTTCTGGGTTCTTCTTTCCGGAGCTCGGCCGGCGAATGGAGACTTCCGGCAGTTTAATCCCCATAAATCAATATACATCAACAAGGCATTATTGCCCCAAGCAAGAGCCGGTGAATGCAGGGCTCGGGTCAATAAGATCAAGCGAAGAACGGTTATTGTTTGTTATTTTTTGAAAAACAATTCTCCAATGGTATAAGATTGAAAAATATCTGAAATACGAGAACTAGAAGGGGCTGTTTCTTTGAAATCTTTGCTTTGGGAGATAATTGCGAAGTATGATTTACGTGTTCTTTTACACCTGCTGATTAGTGCACTCTGCTCCCTTTATTTTGCAAAAACGGAAAAATTGGTGGGAATAACAGGCGCATCTTATTGCAAACCCAACCTTAAAATGTGTGTGGTAAGCATCTTAAAAGAAATTCTGATTGGTCGTCCCGGTCACACGTGAAAGGTGGGCACCGGCTTGATCTATTTAGCTTTTACATATGACTTAGGTTGGGAAATCCTGAACTCATTTCTTGCTCATTCAAGTGTCCAAATGATGTTACAGCCCACTTCGCCATGTCTACCCTGTACAACAGATAGTCAGCCTAAAAAGACGACGATTGCTTATCTGGATCTTGATCACAAGGAGATCAAGGCATTTCGCGACCACCACGATAAGCCAACTTTACCAAATTATAGCCACTCTACGCTCGGTTACCCTTCAACTAAAGGTTTGCTTCCAGAGTATCTTTTGGAGCCTATTTATCCATGGATGAGACCAAAAGATGGCAGCAAATTAAAACTGGGATTCGGTAAGCCCTTTTTCTTACTTTTTTCAATTTTAAGAAAATACACATCTACATGAGAGCACTTGCTGGAAGGTAAACTGGGAAAAATATTGCTCTCACCTAGTAATGAGCTAGCAATCGATTTTTTTCTTTGCAGTTTTTGCTATTCCTCTTCAATGCAACTATGGTTAGAAAATCAAAAAACCACCGCGCCGATAGCACTCGCACCAAGCGAAAGTCAAATTCTCGGAGAATGGGACAAAAAGCTTGCAAGCCTCTCGTTACAGTATATAATTCAGAAAAAGTACCTAGGTGTGTTTTTCAAAATAACGTAAATAATGTCCTATTTCCGCATAGTTATATTTTTTCGACTATCAGTACAGTTCTAGTAGTCTAGAACTGTACTGAACTATACGGAAATAGGACATTGTTTACGTTATTTTGAAAAACAAACCTCGGTAACAAAGTTGGCTGGGTCCACCACTAGCCCTTTTGCACACTGGGAGTGTGCAAACGGTGCACACTTCAATGTTACGTTGAAATATCAATAGCAAGATGGTGGTTTCACTGGTTTAAACTGAAGTTTGAACATTGCAGAAGCTACTGGCATCTGCAATGCAACAGGCAAGAGCGTGATCTCATTTGATTTTTTTTTTTTTGTTGATAGCGAGCAAACACGTATATATATATTTTTTTTACGATAGTGAGGCATTCCAAGCGACATCGAAGCAACTACAATAGGAGACAACTTCTCGAGTTGGAAAAGGAATTCCTATTGAGCAAGTACTTGTGCAGCGCGCGAAGGAGGGAGATTTCCAAATCGCTTTGCCTCTCCGAACGTCAGGTCAAAATTTGGTTCCAGAACAGAAGAATGAAGTGGAAAAGAGACGAAAAACAACGCATCGAAGTCCAAGACGTGGGTTTTCCACAAGAGGGGGCCAACGAGATATCTTTTATCCCCGCCATTGACACTCCCCACATAACTCCCTTGTACTACTAGAAGATCCCGATAAAACAGTTTTCGGGACATTTCGTTGTGGTATTGGAGATAGTGAAGTATTCCTTAGGCTAAGTTCACACGTCGAACCTGATTCTTGTCTTACCAACTGTCGATTTTTCATTGTTTAGTTAATTAGAACTATTTTCTTGAGCTTATCAGTCCCAAAAGTCGCGCTACTGCCGCCCTAAATTACAATTTTGAGACCGTCCTACGCTCTTAAAACCTAGGCAGAGAACTTCTCCTTACGTCAAACATGTTATACTAGCCACATAATATCACTTGTATCGAAATTACTTGTTTTATTAGCTAATAAAGTCTTTCAATTTAGTACGACAGAATTAAGCTCGACGTTTGAACTCATAGATGAAACATATCCTATTTGCTCATACTAAGTACGACCTACAGTAGGTGACGAATACAAAAGAGGCTCTTTTGTCAACCTTGAAGGAAGTGTGATTTTTCCCATGGCATGACAAACATGATCCATGGCATGACCAAGCAGAATTTGCTGACAAATGATCATGAGTGGAACCTGCGTGGAACACTGCATTTAGATGTTAAGATGATCATTTCTCCCTCAGTGGATATTTGAAAAAGTGTTGAAACGCAATTAGAATCGAGACTTTCTGCTTTAAATGAGCAAGTGCATCAACAAGGAAATAATTCCTTCTGTGGGAATAAATCTGTGACAGTGTAAGCACTGTAATTTTGTATTAAGTTATTCAAACACTGTCGTTCGCTCCCTCGCTAGGTTGTCAATTCGTTTTGTCCATTCGTTTGTTGGTGGCTCGCTCATTCATGATCCTGTTCCCTTCCTTTTCATCGTTCGTGCACATTGTGAATGTAACAGTTTTTGATTTTTTGAGCGTATTAACCTATCAATTCCGTTTGCCTCTTCACTAGGTCAATTCGACGATCAATTCCAAAACAGCTACAACTTTCACAAAACACAAACACAACAAATCATGGCAGCTTTCTAGAAGCGTATTCGTTTCTGTTCTTTTTATCTCCACTAAATGGGGGTTTAATTTTTTTTAGTTTGAGTTGCCTTATTATCAAAGCGTAAAAATGGACAATGAACAAACTCCAAGCCCAGTTTTTAAATGATTTTATATTTGAAATGGACGTTTAAAAATTCCAACAAACTTTATTAAATGTTAGTTTTGTTAGCCTCGTTAGTTTTCTTAAAGATAATAACTTAATATATTTTATGCACTTATCCTAGTAGAAACATTAAAAACGCGCATCCCCCCCCCCCCCCCCACGAAAAAGGAAAAGGCTCACATTCAAGTAATTAAGTAACTTTTCAAAAAGAATGAAAAACCGCATAACTCCGTAGCCAGAGGCTTGCACATAATCCGCTAAGCTAATTTATGGCTAGCGCATTTCAACAGATGTGTCTAACGATACGATTTGCTTGTAAAATAAAATCCATATGATTGATCAAGGTCTGGGAGCAATTAATTTACTGGCAAGCAGATTATATTATCAAACCTTGCGTTGCCTCAATGTCGACAAAGAGTAGCAGCGAGCGGTGACAATGAATAAGTGACGATAAGCGACGAAGCACTGAAAAATGTCTGAGAAAAAAAAGGAACAACAGTGTAGCGGCCGTTTGATCACCTGCGAATGCCCATTTCTAATGTGCCGGCTTGCCTTCGTTTTCCTAGCCCGCACCATAAACATAACAAATATCTAAAGCAACGTTCTTGGAAGATCGATTTATGATTAGGCAAGGATCGCTTTCTTCGGCAGTTAACGTTTATGCGGTGGTATGGACTGCAAGAGGATTTAAGAAATATGCACTCAGCATCACTCGGACAATCATGGTAGTATCAGCTTTAGGTTTAGGCCAAACAAGTTCAACATGTGCATTCAATATTTCGTTGTTTTTCTCAGCGCTTTCATTGATTTAGAAAAAGTTTATCACGCGTTGAACAACGTTCCTGCATTAAATAATATTTATCAAGTTCCTTCGGGCTGTCAAAGCTTGTTCTATAGACACGCTGAACAAATGTTCACAAATGTTGAATGGACATGCTGAGCTGGTTTGCCTCCAACCTTACTCAAATTATTCTCAATTTTCCGGTCATTTTTGATCAACTGACGAAAAACGAAACGACTTAGCGAATGTGTGTACAGACACACATATATGTGAATTAAAGTGTGAATACTAAATGCTAAGATAGTTTATTGAAAATTGTATACATTTATTATTAGTTCTAAGCGCTTTCCTTGTCATTCAGTGACAACTGCGAAAGGGATAATTAAACATATATTATTATTAACTATTTGCACAAAGCAACTTGTATTCTGCTAGTAAGACAACAGATAATAATATCACCAGACAAAGAACAAAACACAAATAACAATATGGAAAAGTATTATTTTCTATTATTTTCTGTTTTCGTGAAGTCAAGCAGATTGTAGCCTATCCCAAATGGGCCAATGCCTCTGGTTCATGTACATGAAACATAGTTCGTTTATCGTCGCTGCCATTTATTGGAAAACTGATAGCAAGGAAACATCTGAGTAAAACTCCATGGTTGGATATAGCTAGACTTTAATGTCGCTTTTTCGTGCGATTAGTTTCATCAGTTATTAAATGAAAGTAAAGAAAGAAAGCAAAAATGTAGCTTGTAGTGGAATTGTCATTATTTGGGGGAGGGGCACTATTTTGCCGTGCAGTAGAGGGGGCATTAATTGGCTAACCCTATATTACAAAAATCTCCCCCTGGTAGATAATGACCACTCCCTAATGAAATTTATATATTAGTTCTACGTTTTGGGGAAGATACCAATTATTCAGAAATATAACGTTTGTTTTTGTCTTGTTATGTGTACCGGATGTTTAACAATTATTCCTCAAGCCCGAATGGGCTCTGAGTTATTGACTCAGAGGCCATGAGGGCGAGAGGAATAATTGTTTTAGTCAAATCACACTAGTAGGTCAATTTGTATTATCAAAAAATGTTTTTGTTCTGGTCATTTGCCATTTTCTGGCTTCCGACACTTTTCGCTACTAGTAGGCTATAACTTATAGCCTACTAGTAGCTCAACCAATCAGAACGCAGCATTGATAATAGACCACTAGTGTGATTTGACTAATTACCTATATTTCTTTCTATCATTTTTAAATCATATTTTATATATTGCATTTATTCATTATAACTCATAATAACACACAATGTTGACTTGCCGATCATGGTTTGCGTTGCCCTCTAACAACTCTGACATTTTTATAATTAAACATTTTAAGTTCTTAAAATGAATATCCATTTATATGACTATGTTGCCCAATCTGGTTGTTTAAAAACTGCATTCCATGATAAATTAATAGGAACCTTTTCTTTCGTTTCTGATTGTTACCACATTTGGTATGAGACATAATGAAGTGAGTCCTTCCCTCGGGTCCGTTTTACTTCTCAGCAAATATCTGTATGAGTAGAGGTTTCTGGAATGGAATGCTCCAACGAAGAAAATAAACTGTACAGCGTCAAAGGTGCTAAAGAAGTAAACATCAATGATAACCCAGTGTTATCGACCTACGCTATAGGTACATACGCTCAACTGGAACCAAAAACTCCTAGTTTCTTCACATAGATTTTACCTGTGTCACAGAAAAGCACAACAACTTACACTTTCATGTCAAGTACCGTGAAGGCTTCGACCAGAGCCATCTTTTAGTCACCGTACTGTTACACAACCATTGGCAAATTCCTCCTAAAATTCCAACCTACACCGCTTGCAACACATGCAGTGCAATCAGAGCCAGACGCGCCAGTGCTGATCGATTACGTCTAGCACAAGTTCGTGCCCTCGCATCAGATTTCAGGTTCAGGTTCACTTTATTATGCGATATATTTTTTTTTGTTACAATCTTTTACAATAGAAGGAAAATACATCCATAAGAAGAAAAAAACATTACAGTTAGTATATCAGGCCCATTTTTAACGAACATGCACCGTTATACCGTAGTTGCGTAGTGGGGAAAATATTAAAAAAGTAATTTTCAACATGCACCGTATATCAATTAGTCATTGTCGCTTTTGCCGAATGCACTTGAGGGGACTGGTTCGAGTCGCGCGCAGGCTAGTGTGGGTATTTTAGCGTGGTTTTATGCAAGTTTTTATTCAAGATTGACAGTTTTCTGCTACATTTGCCGAAGTGATCACTTCCTTATAAGGTGAATGATTCCAATATGATTTTGGCCGTGAGGTGTTGAAAACGACAATTCTTGGTTGGAGATTGTTTCATAGTACCGTAGTTGCGTAGTGGGAGAAATAAAACAGTTTTTTTTACGAACAAGCACCGTGGTTGCGTAGTGGGAGAAATAAAACAGTTATTTTCGACGAACATGCACCGTAGTTGGGTAGTGGAGGAAAAGTTCCAAAATTCAGCCAGTAAGATTTAGGTACAATCAGACATGCCTATTAGATGAGCATGAAACAAAAGATTGTGCTGGGTCAATATCACGTGATAGCCCCTCTCAACATCCAGCTCACGCTATTGTGTTGACCCTTTGAAGTTTGCCGGGCTTCCAAACCATTCCACTCCATTAACTATGTCTCCAGCGACTATTGACGCTAGGCAATCTATATATATAGAGAGAATAGAATAAATGGGCGCGCGGGGATATGGAATTTATCTTCAAGAGTTCGCTGCGCAGAAGATCACGAGAAGATCAATTTCATATCTCCGAGCGCCCATATATTATTCAACTTTTTTATGAAAATTTTATGATTTGATTAATTTCGCGATAGTGTGGGCATTATCGTAATTTTTCACACATGCGAATTATAAGCAATTATTGGATGAGGTTTTTGTGATCTCCAGAATAAAGGCAATGTCGGGACAGGCGGAATCAGGCGAGGCCGTAAGGCCGAGCCTGGTTCCACTTGGCGAGACATTGTTTTTTCTGGAGATCACAAAACCGAATTCAATAATTGTTTTATTATACATTGATTCAGTAAAAATACTTTTCCTTCTGTCAAGTAGTTTATTTTACACAAGTGCATTGTTAAAATAGGGAAAGCGCTTTAGTCCCACGATGCGTTGCGCGCGCATCAACAATCAGCTAGCTGATTCTTTAAGAATCTGCATGCTGATTCTTGAAGACCCTTAAAGTGCGTGATTCCCAAAGTAAAGCACGCGCTCTTAGCCAATCAGAATCGATAGTGAGTACAATGTATAATAATGATATTTCTCAGTGGCCGAAATCCTGATAACACAATAGTTTATATAATAAAATATTTTAAGCCGAAGTGGAAAGCCTGTCGAGCTAACTACCACCGTGATACATATCACTCACAGGGTTGCAGGCTGGTGTTAGATTAATCCTGACGCTGTATCGGAAAACGAATTTCAAAAACCTGACGAAAAGGAGGAAATCTCACCAGTGTGTTTTTGTTGGTAAAGATTGGCCTTGAGCTAAATTTTTTTGAAGTGCATATGAAACGAAATCAGTTTTTTCAATACATCGATTTTTAATTCGTGGCTAGTTGTGTTGCAATATTGGAGGGGTTCTATGTCACTCACTCCTTCGTTAGCACGAGATTACCATAATATATGCTGAAGTCATCCATCTAATTAACAATTAGACCTCAAGGCCGAATGTGCTATGATGAATAGACCATGAGGCCGAAGGCCGAATGGTCTATTGATATCATAGCACATGAGGACGAGAGGTCTAATTGTTTTAGTATAAACCAACTAGTTGGTCGGATTTGGCAAAGAATTCCATTATTTTATGTTGAAAAAATCAAGTTTTCTTGCAAAGAAGGTGGTGGTTTTGCCAGGCACGGTCTATCACTAATAGACCATTAGTAGCTCAGCCAATCAGAATGCAGGATTTGTAATAGACCATTAGTTGGTTTATACTAATCATAGTTAGTAGAGGGTCCCCTCTACTAACTATGATCTAATCGAGCTGCGGGATATCAAGCGAGTCATCTGTGGGACTAAAACTCAAGGTCATCTCTCTCTTACCCTTATACCTTCTCCAAAGTATATATACTACTGATTGCCGCTTTATTTATCCATGCGGGAGCTTCCAAAAAGCTGTTTGTTGTGCGATAGGTAAACCAGGCCATTCCGTAAAAAGTTTGTCATTTCTAGATTCAAACCATTTAAAGGACATTTAATACCTGCAATACGTCTGACGATGAGTAATTTTAAGTGTTATTTCTGCTCATAATTTCCACAACTTTTACTAGAGAAAAGAAAATATTTCGATGTCTGAGATCTCAAAAAAGTCAAAGACCATGTCCGCCCTGTTTAATAAACTGCCAAATAACCAATGCAGAAGCGCGGCATTTTCCGATGTTTCGTACGTTTTTTCAAGGGGAAAAAGCCACGAGTTGGCCTACGGCCTGCCTTTGATGCAAGAAGTAAGTACTGCAAGTTTGAAATAATTTCGGTAAAATGCTGCAAGGTTATGCATGCTCAAAGTTATGTATTTTGCTGGGACCATCCAGGATATCAGATGACACTGATCTGTGACGTAATTTTGTTTCTACACTACAATGCGAGATTAAAGAAAGTGACGCATTCGGCTTATTATGCCCTTCAGACATGCAGCAAGGAATTCAAACAAAGAGAGCTTAAGGAAAACATTTGTATCTCTCCAACCAACCAGTTTTGTAAGGTTTAAAAGACTTTTAAATTGAGCAAGTTAGGTTTTTAACGTAAACGCGGTCATAGTCTTTGTACAGAAGCAAACAAAATGATGCGTCAAATTACATTACTCCATAACTAAGTATAGTTTATTTTTTATATATCTCCTTTTTTAATTTATGCAAACGGCAGTGAACAGCATTGTTTTGTGTTATTGCATTACGCGTCACCACACGTTTTCAGTAAATTTCAGTTCAAAAGTCTCAGAAAAAAATTAGAATATGTTCCCCCAGCGCAAGTTGTTGGGACTTTTAGTATGTTATTCTACGTGGATTCCACATATGTTTCTTCAAAAAAAGTACACTCTTGCAATTACTTCTAGGTAAAACAGTAGATTGACTAGACTATTTTCTCGAGGCACAAAATCCCTGCACTTGTCGCGCAGCATTGTTGCGTTGTTTTATTGCTCGTTTTTCATCAAATTCACAACTTGTCGCGCAACATTTTATTTTGATGATCACACACGTAAGCCCGAAAAGGATTTCGCCCCTTAGCACTTCATGTCTACTGACTTAAATCAACTTGAATTGTAGGCAAAATGTTGCGTCACAAGTTGTTTGTTTGACGAAAAACGAGCAACAAAGCCAGAATTTTTGGCTCAAAATAGACCGGCCGCGCGCTCTACTTCACGCAACAAGTTTTAACAACTTGAAGCAAGTGTTTTTGTTACGTGATAAGTTATGGCGCGAGATGAAAAACGCGCAACATCGATCCAAAACTTGCGGTAACTTATCGCAAGACATGTTAAACAACCAGATTTTCCAAAAATCGTAGAGCGCTTCGCGCGCCAAACCAAACTATTAAACGAAGGGGTGCGAAATGGTCCCGTGAGGCCTTTAATACCTTATGAGATACGAGTAAAATTATTTTAAAAAATTAATAAAAGAAAATAGGAGCCAGCAAATTCAGATAAAATGACTGTGAAAGTCCTTTCGTTTTACATTTGTTTCGATCAGGTTCGTCTGTCCCTTTTCGAATACAGCTAAAGGCTAATTCTGACATTAATTAATTTCAGGGATAATTTGGAATGTTTTCAATCTATACCGCGCAAGGCGGCGAACATAAAACTGGAAACAGAACTGAGAGACTGGAGGGTCAATTTGCACGTTTGCCTCGTAGACCTTCTTTATACATCAGCAAAGAGCGAAAAACAGAAATTTCAGATGCATCGTGAGGCATCTGTCTTGTGGTGTTTAAGCTGAGAATCTTCCAAAATAAAAAGAGTTAACGCCACGAACCGTGATAATCTCATTCTCCTGATGATTAAATTAAATCCATGTGCAAGTAGGTAGATCTTACCTTTTGTCTAAAGAAAACGAAAGGGTGGAAATAATTTGGAAATAATTAGGCGGCATATTTCACAATCAATGAACACAAAGAAGCATATGGACCACAGTGAATAGGAAAGCACGACAACTTGAGGCAGCTGATCCGCATTATTTTCATAGCGGGGCGCTAACTAGTAGAGAACTCGAATTTCGATAACGCGCAGAGTATTCGGCGCGTTAATTTATTTTATCTTTTAATATAAATACAAAGCGTTTAATTTAAAGCTTATTCTTTTTTATGTGAAGATCAGTTGATTTCTAAGCATTAATTAAGCTTTCTGAAAAGAGCCATTTTTTACCGCTTGGCAAACCGGGCAGAATAAATGCCGTAAAAAGCAGATGGTTTCGAGAATTTGGATTTTTTCGGTCAAGTTCGTCTGACCCTTTTTGAATAAAGCTAAACTTGCTGACACTAATTAATTTCAGGGATAATTTGGAAATCTGTACTGCACACACGCGGCGAACGTGAAACAGGAAACAAAACTGAAAGAAGGGTCAAAAGTTTCAATTTGCATGAACACGTTTGCCTATACACTCTTTTTTTATAAGAACCTTTTTTATAAGAACGTTCAGCCTGAAATTTACCCAAATTTTAAGAACATGCTAAGAACATGCCCGAGCCTCAGATTTGAGCAAAATAGATTTATTTACAGTGATGCGTTCTAAAATCCAGAATCAAATGTGTTAATAACAACGACCTTCAATATTGTAATTTATAAACTCTCTTAGCTTCATAAGATCTAGGCATATTTCAGGTTCCGACGTCACTGAAAAGAACATCCGTAAGAACATTTCCAGCCTCACACTGCTCCAAAAATAAGAACGGCCCAGCCTCAACTGAAAATTAGACGTTCTTATAAAAAAAAGAGTGTAGTCATTTCATATGAGTCTGTGACTTCTACAATAAAGGAAACATCAAACGAGCAAAAAACAAGTAGATTATGCAGATGCAAAGAGGCCAATATATGTTATTAAAGCTGAAAAACTGAAGGCAAAAGAGTTAACGCCTTAAATCGTGTTTGGTGAGTTAATCAAACCCATATGGATTACAATGGATTTACATGTTTGAATTTTAAAAACGCTCCTTCATGACGTTTGCTGTTTTGCAGTCAATCGAAGTCGTCTGTATATCATCGACGGAAAAAGCGGCAAGATCAGAGGGAGCTGCGTACCTTGCAAATAACCAATTATTCAGAAATGTACAAGGAGTGAACTTTGCCATTTATGCAAAAGGAATGTTATTTAAACTTGTTGGGGCCGTATAAAAGCACTTTTGCCGGAGGCTGAAAATTCACGACTTTATTCTGTTGAAATATGAATTTATAATTGCCGATTCAAGGGTAAAAGTGGGAGAACTTATCCCCTTTATATCGAAACCTCATATTTAATGCTTAGAAATAAACTCTTCACATAAAGAATAATAACCTTAATTAAACGCCTTCACTTAGAAGATAAAATGAATTAACGTTTTCAGGGAAAAGAAAAGCTGAGAAACTGGAGAAAAGACAGAGGCGGGATACCGACGAGCGAGTATCTCGCCCGAGTTTCTCGTCCTGAAAACTACACGGGAACGCTTGCTACGTGAGCCACGTTGTGATTGGCTAGGGCTTCGGAATTGCTCTCCGAAGGCCCGCGCAACCGGAGCACCATTCCTAAGGAAAAACTGTATACCATCGAGTTGATTTTGAAACGTCACGGGTAATTAAATTAATTTTTTCATTTCATTGATACTGAGCGCCAAGGCCAACTGATCAGTGCGTTGAAAAGAAATTACCTCATAGATAATTGTGTCAAAGTTTGGTTGCTGTAGGTGGTTCCTCTCGCGAGATATAATTTGTTTCCGTTTTTCTGTTAAAAAAAACCTATAGCTTACGCCGTCCATCCGTTTACACATGGGGTCCCTGTGTTATTCCTTTAAAATTTGATATCTCGAAAAGGATAAAACGTAGGAAAACCATTCTTGGAGAGACTTATATAGAGAGCAAGAGGCACATGATATAATGTCATTACCAATGCCGTGAAACTGCTTTTGGCGGGAAATGTCGAGATCCGGCGCGCGCGCCTGTTCATCTGAAGACTGGGGTCTGGGGACATTTTGCTTCGGCGGATCGAGAAGCAACATTTCTTTCTCTTGACTAGTATATTTTACTATTTCTCTGTGCTGAGGTTAGAATTCTAACTTTTTCTTGTACATTTTAGCGGAGCTCCGCGCGCGAAGCGCCGCGCTAGCGGGGCACCATAGATAAGAGAAAAACGTATGGCAGTAACTCATGACGTCATTGATGACGCATGGGCACTTGACTTTTGTCCAAGTTTGGCTTCTATAGAAGCTTCCCTTCGGGAGATATGATTTTTTCTTTATTGTTCTGGTATAAACCTGTAGTGTTCGTCCGTGCGTATACACATGGGAACCCTGTGGTATACAAAGAAAAACAATTATTTCTCCACAAGGGAACATGCTAAGACAACCATACTTGGAATATTTTGTCTATGCTATAAGGGGGGTGCTGTAACAAGGACACGTGACGTGACGTCATCGATGACCGCTGATTGCTACGCCCGCGATCTCTTACCACAGAAAACCCATCGCCACTATGGTTATGTTAGTCAGCGGTCACATTAGTAACCGGTCACCCTGTGGTGGCTCTCTCCGTTATTTTGGTTTTCACAGCATCAGTCAAGTTCGCTAGTCAAGGAGCTGTTATTGTTATCGGTAAGCCCGATGTTACAACGAATAAACCATAGGAAAATGATTGAAATAATCAATATTTTCTATAGATCATCATTAGATTACTTCACCAAGGCAAACATATCTTGTTTTTGTGGGTTTTAACTTTTTGAAACCACTAAATTTTAGTTCGCATGATATTTTTCTTATGTCGTTATGTCACCAGTGTGCACCAGGCTTTAATAAACCTATTCTACCTTTGTGTTTGGGTTACGTCTACACCCTGGCGCATCAAGACCCGGAATGATGATTGAGACATTCATTTCTCGTGGGAAGGTAAGACTCTAATATATAGATTTAGCCACTGGCTAAAAGCGGAGCTCCCATTACATATTTTTTCCGTGTAAATGGAAAAAGGTTCCCATTAAGGTTCTAATCTCCTTCCAATGGCATGATACTATAGCAAAGCTCAAAAAGGCAATAAAGAGTAAAACGTTATTTGACATGAGTTTTTTTCATTTAAACTATTTTTATGTGTCATTCCAAAGTCTCCAAATTTATTGAAAATGTTAGTGTTATTGTATAAAACACACCATGGAGGAATGAGTATGGATATTTTTTGGGATCCTATGATCCTACAATACTTAACAATTAGATTACAAGCTCAAGGTCCTTGAACTAAAACTAGGACAGTCAATAAGAAATATATTTCTTGGGATGAATTGTTATGATAGGTTTTCGGGTAATTTTGATTGAATTGGGAATCTTGAATCAAATATAAAAATAACAAAATACTGTACAATTTAGCCTATACCAAAACAAATACTCTTTCTTAGTTTTGAGATATTGACTTTTGTTCAATAACACAGATTTCAATATTGAGTTTTACTTTCAAGCAATTTCCTATTTTCCAGTTTCACTCAACACCTGAGTTTCCTGGCAATTTGGAATGTGTAGATTCAGTTGCGTCCCGCGGACTTAAGGCGCAAGGTAAAAGTAAATATCTTAACTTTCAATTTTAATTGGAGTTATTACAGAAAACCTTATTGTAAAATATCTCTGAAATTCTCTAAAGAACTATACTAAATTTCCTAGCCAAACTTTATATTTTGTTCTCTGTTATCTGATTAATCATTTCAGGAGTTAAATAGAATTTCTTAAAAACGATGTTTCACAGACCTTCAATTTAAACTTGTAAGACACGTAACCTAACTATCTGTGTAAACACAGCTGATTGTAAAAACGTATAAATAGAGACCCTGAACTTGTAATCTTTAGGTTAGTTAAAAGTAAGAGTTAGACATGGTCTGACTAGGGAGGTCTGACCAGCAGGTCAGTCTGACTTCTAGTCAACCAGTAATAGTCAGTAAAGTTGTGCAGTACCAATCTGTGCGTCTCTCTTACTTTCTTGCTCGATTAAAGCTAAAAATCCATAAGAACATATTCCTATCCCGTCCCTTAGTCTAGGACGAAGGTTTGTGAGCTTTTTCCTCTTTCCCCCAAGAGGACAAAAAAAGATCATAACAACTGAGGGAGAACCGAGCACGAATCCTCGAAGAGCCAAAAGGTACGTACTGATTCTCTTGTTGTCTGGGAATGTTGAGTGTACCCTTGCTGCTCTGCATTTGCGTCTAAGTTACTGAAGTACTTTAGCAATTTTTGATTACTGACCCCAGCTAAACTAAAATATTGTAGATAGTCCAATATATATATTTTTTCTCTAATACCTATGTACAACTATTGTGAAAATTTCTATATCTGCCATTGTTAAGTTATTTGCCAAAAGCAAATACGAAGATTTCTTTAAATTTTATCAAAAAACGTAAAACTGCTTTTACGAAACAAAAAAGTGAAACCAGCTAGTTCTTCTAGCACTACTAAGCCTAAACGAATTTGTTCGAAGTGAAGTGACAAAACTAATCCTGAGCAAAATATGGCGATGACAGTAGAACAATTAGAAGATTTTGAAAAGAAAATGGCCGAGTCTATAAAGGCTACGATAACAGATATCCATCATCATATAGTAGATGAATCAAAATCTGAAAAAGCTCAATTTAATGCAATACAAGAAGAACTTGGCGAACATAAACAGACAGGATCGTCAGGAACAAGCAAGGCTCCAACTTTTTTAGGAATGGAAATTATTTCAAAGTATGAGGAGTACGCTGAATTCTCAAATTGGAAAGCGGATAAAAGACTAAGAGGGTTTCCCCTTTCCCTAATGGGCAATGCTAGAGAATGGTACGATTCCCTAGATAAATCAGATATAACTACATATGAAAAACTTAAAGATGTATTCTTACGGCAATTCATGTCAGAAGACGCTAATTTTGTTTCGCGCCAGGAGCTAAACAATAGAAAACAGGGCGTGCGCGAGCCAGTTAATGATTATGTTACGGATATAAGGAAGCGTTGTAGAAGATTAAGAGTCCCACCAGCAGATCAGGTGCATTTCTTTATACAAGGTTTGCGATCGGATTTAATATCGCACGTTGTTCTATCTAGACCAAAGAATTTAGAAGAGGCTGAACGAGCAGCTAAACTAAAAAGCAACACTAGTAGCGCAGGACAAGGCGTCACTAGCCACAAAATCAGATATAGATCGCTTAATTAATGCAATGGAAAATACTCTTTTCGAACGCATTCGTTCTAGTTTCGCCGAAACGGCACAAACTCAACAATTAATGGCGTTAGAAAATGAAAGACGACAACATTCGTATCAGGACGCGCGCATTTCACCAAATTACAATTGTGAAAACCGCCAATATCAATTCAATTTTCAACCTGGACAGCTGAACCAACTACAACAATTAATCCAGACACAGGTGTTATTGAATTTTTAATGAGGAAACTTAGTTGGTGTATGTGCAGATCCAACCTTTGAAGAACAAAGAACTCATTACGCATGCAGGGATCACAGCAGAGATAGACAAGACACAAATTGGAAGCTCATGACGGTCCGATTTTGGCCGTATTTTTCCTCAACTAGTGGGAAGTTCAGCTTCACATCCCGAAACCATGTAAGTCGCGTATTCAACTTCACTGTGCGAAAGTAATTACAGCGATCAGCATTGTTTTTGCTTCAGTATTTATCGCATCGCGTTCGAATACCTGTTCTGACGAGGTTTGCAGAATTGCGAAATTATTCGTCATACTTTTAGATATACTTGACCATATCTTTGTTCTCGACATTTTCCCGAAAATGTGATTGCCCGCCGCAGTTAGTACATGTCTTTAGCGGCTTTAAAATCAGGTGAGTGTCATTGGCCGCTAGCTAGATTGCGAGAATTACGTGCTTTCAGTTGAACATTGTTTCGAAAATCGAATGCAATTTTCACATAAATCTGTACGTGACAAGTATGAAATGATTTAGAAAATTAATTCGAGGACGCAGGTTTTGCTTACAATGTCTAGAAAACTGACAATGAAATACTGAAATCTTACTTTTTGCCAGCATTGGGAGGTAATGATAATCGGGTTTTGTGGGAAAAATAAAAAAGGAAAATATTGGGGATTGAAAGAAGCATAAAGTTGACTGTTATTTTATTTGGTTATGAATGTGAGCTGCTGCAGCAGCCATCTGTAACCTTGAGCTATCCCTTGATTATGCTGTTCTAGTGTACAGCTGTTTTGACATTGGTTTTCATGGTTTCTGATCTATCTGCAGTGCAACCAAATCAGTGGCGGATCTAGGAGCGGATTTAGACTATTGCAACTGCAGCAAATGCTACAATCAGATTTCAGGGAGATCTTATGTTTGTTTTATCCGTTATTGTCATAAATCACTACTGCACTACAGTCAGAGTTTACCCTAGATCCGCTTCTGAGTGCCTTCGCACCCCCCTTTTGTAGCAAAAAAGTAAAGAAAGAAAAACTAATGTAACAAAATAAAGTTCAAACGACGAGTTATTGCGTTATGTTATCGATATCGGAAGCAATAGAATTTCTTGCTTGGAAATTGACCAAGCTTTGTAAAACCCTCTCTTCAAAAAACCTGGATCCGCCACTGAAAATACCTACAGTCAGTTATTCTGAAAGTAGAGTAATGTCAGTGTTAAGGTACCTTGCTGTCATTATGTGATCACCTTGTACTCAATGTTCCATGTCAAAAAGCACTGTGGCATAGCCAGCATTTGGGAAAGGGGGGCCACAACTACTGAAAATGTTTTACTACTCTGACCATTTTCCTTGAAATATTTTTGAAACCACTAACAGCGGTGGCTCTGGATCTAAAATGGATGCAATGTCCCAATAAAATCGAAGACAAATAGAGACTAGAAAGGACAAAACAGTAGTGTTTGGAAGTGCTCACAAAACATTCCATACTGGTTTTGACCCAAATCTGGATAAAATAATTATGTGGCTGACAAGATGATAGCACATGAAACACAATATTGGAGAATTAAAAAAGATCAACTGGCCACGTAATTATTCTGACAAGATCTGAGTCTGGGATGTTTGGCTTGAGCACGCAGAAACCTCTTTTGGTGAGTGCAAAGTTGTATTGGTTTTATAGTTTGCTAAGAGGATCATAGCAATGTAAAACATTATGGGACCAGTTGGCATTGGGGAACGTAGATAGCAAAATGGTACCAAATTGAACCACGTTTTTGGAAAAAAAAACAAGCCATAGCTTTAACCAAATATTTGAACATCAGTAGCATTTGGTGCATGAAAATTCAGAGCCTTGGAGCACAACTGATAGAATGTATGTGCAGGCTGGAAAAGATTATTATTTTGAAACAAAGCATTGGACAATTCCAGTAAACAGCATTTGGAAATTCAGGGGGGGGGGCTAGTGCCGTCTGTGTTTTTTAACCTCCCCGCCTCATCTCCTGGCAGGGGAGGATGTGGTGACATCCATTTGAGGGCTTTCACTGATTGGCTGGCTTTGAACATTGGTGCATTCACAGAGGGATCTTTCTCTCAATGTCTATGTGTATCAAATGCTCTGCGTATGCGTCGATGGCTGTCTCCAGAGCCTCGCTTGCGAGGTGACAATCTGGGGAGCTCTGGGTGAGAGAATGATGTATTATAAAAAATTTAATCAATAATTAACTTTGTTTCACAGTAGTAATTTCAACAAAGTTCGTTTCCAAGTCGACCTTACCCAATGCTTTACATGATAAGACTTTTTGAGATTAGTACGATTTTTGTTAGCTAGAGAAAACCAAAGACTTTAAGTATTTCTAGTTATTAGCTACATCTATCGTAGAGAAGACCCCCTTGCTGCTATTACCAAAGAATTTTATGACATGGCCAGGAAATTACATGATCTCTTCAATTTGTTCCAGAACTGTCACATTATCAGACAATCTATAGGCATGTAGCAATGGCCACTGTATTCATGTTGTTCACACAAATTAGCATTTCAGTCCAACTAAAAGGTGTGACTGTACAGGGGCCGATCCAGGAATTTTTCAGATGAAGGGTTTCAGCACTAAGTTGGACTGGTTATATGGACTGGTTAAAATCCGTACTGAGTTCAAAGCCTTTTAATAACCAGAGTTCATCGAGTCTATAACTCTCGAAGGGGTGGGGGGACACGACCCCCACAACCCCTCTCCTAGAGTGTGACAGCTTGATGCCCTTCCTAACACCAACCAAGAAAACACAGCTTCTATGCGGCTTCAGCATGTCTCCTTAATTAAAATGTGCTTATAATCACCATATACAGTTCATCATTGACAATATGCGCAGCCCATCAAAAGAAGTGCAGTGTATACGGGTAAATGTATAAATGAATGTGAGGGAGGGATGCAGGACGGCTCACTGGTCTTATTGCCCTTACCATTTCCACAAACCTGCTAAATTACTACCTTTATAATTGCGACATTTTGGTGACATTTCACTATGTAAAAAGCCCCCAGTGGCAGATCCAGGATTTTAAGGGAGGGGGGGGGGGATTTTTGCTGATGAAGTTCAACGTATGAGGAAACATTCTATAATACCAATCCTTCTCTGTTGTCCGTGGCCCTCTCACGAGGCGAAATCGTGGTTGCTAATTATGAATTTAATATATTGGGTCACATAAAAGAAAAAAAAAAACACTCTTGAAATGAAAGGTCCTTAGCAAACCGATCCCCCAAAAACCGGTTCGTTTAGGAGAGTGGGAGCTCATTTGCACCCGATGAACCCCACTGGATCCCCCCTGGATCTGAAGTCCTGTTCCTCAGAAGATACACAATAAGTTTGGAGTTCTGTGGTGAACAGATCAGCACTAGCCCAACTCTTCATATGCATGTAAGCTCCATGAGAAAATCAGGTAAAAAGCAGGCAAAACAGGAGCCGAGAGATGCCATGAGAAAAGAAACACAAGCTTTTTAGACATGTATAACATTGAGAACAAGGTGATCAAAAATAATGACAGGCACCTTGAGGTAATAATAATAATTTAAAATAACTTTAATTATCCATGGTTTAAATTAAAGCTATACAGCTTGTTGGGTCATGCCTAAAAACAATATAAATTAATAATAATATATACCAATAACTAATAATAGATAATGATTTAAAAATCGTTGATTTACAGTCTAAAAATATATATGAATGTTGAGATTACTCTAATTTCATACTGTAGTTATTTTGGTTGCACTACAGATCAGAAACGTTCAAAACCAATGTCAAAACAGCTGTACACTAGAACAGCATAATCAAGGGATAGTTCAAGGTTACAGATGGCTGCTGCAGCAGCTCACATTCATAACCAAATAAAATAACAGTCGACTTTATGCTTCTTTCAACCCCCAATATTTTCCGGTTTTTAAACTGTTCCCACAAAACCCGATTATCATTACCTCCCAATGCTGGCAAAAAGTAAGGTTTCAGTATTTCATTGCCAGTTTTCTAGACATTGTAACGCGGGGGGGGGGGGGGGGGGGGGTACTCCCTATATTGGACTATACGGGGATGCTCGGCCCGAAAGTGGTAGGATTTTCAAGCTGGAGGTATAAGAAAGGGGTAGGGTTTTCAGGCTGGGTATAAGAAAGGGGTAGGGTTTTCAGGCTGGACTGGGTATAAAAACAGTAGGGAAAATTGAATTTTTGGTATAAAAAAGGGTCTGTATTTCACCGGTTTTTCACCCGCAACGCGAGAGCAAAACCGTTTCTTTTTAACAGAGCACAAAGCCCATTTTTCAGGCTTGGTATAAGAAAGGGGTACCTTTTTTGCTCTGAAATTGTATAAAGAAGGGTAAGGTGTCCAGAATCTGGGCCGAGCATCCCCGTATAAAAGTTTTGTACCCCCCCCCCCCCCCCCCCCCCGGGGCATTGCAAGCGAAACCTGCGTCCTCGAATTAATTTTCTAAATCATTTCATACTTGTCACGTACAGATTTATGTGAAAATTGCATTCGATTTTCGAAACAATGTTCAACTGAAAGCACGTAATTCTCGCAATCTAGCTAGCGCCCAATGACACTCACCTGATTTTTAATCCGCTAAAGGCATGTACTAACTGCGGCGGGCAATCACATTTTCGGGAAAATGTCGAGAACAAAGATATGGTCAAGTATATCTAAAAGTATGACGAATAATTTCGCAATTCTGCAAACCTCGTCAGAACAGGTATTCGAACGCGATGCGATAAATACTGAAGCAAAAACAATGCTGATCGCTGTAATTACTTTCGCACAGTGAAGTTGAATACTCGACTTACATGGTTTCGGGATATGAAGCTGAACTTCCCACTAGTTGAGGAAAAATACGGCCAAAATCGGACCGTCATGAGCTTCCAATTTGTGTCTTGTCTATCTCTGCTGTGATCCCTGCATGCGTAATGAGTTCTTTGTTCTTCAAAGGTTGGATCTGCGCATACACCAACTAAGTTTCCTCATTAAAAATTCAATAACACCTGTGCCAGAAAGCAGTGCGATCAGAGCTTAATTCGGCCAGTGCTAGAAATAATCCACCCCAGGGTAATTTTAATGGCCAGCCTAGAGAAAACGGACAACAAGGACCGCGCGCTAATTATCAAAAAAAATATAATACAAATCGCGGTGATTTCGGCCCAGCTAGAAGAACAACCCTAGGCGAGGTTATTTGTACACGCTGTAATAAGGTCGGGCATAGCAGCCGCAATTGTAGAAGTCAATTTCCATCGAATGCGAGGGATAATCGAGGTCCCGCCCCTAACACATCTTACAATAGGCAAAACCAAGGGTTTGCTCGATCCAGCAATCACCCAACTTTAAACTAGAATCGCCAACTTTCGAACCGAGAGGAAATGTTGGCTTCAGCAAAAATAAACAATCACAAAATGAAAAAACACCAAAAACAACTACAATCGATATAAGTGCTATGGCTGGTGGTGCAACTAAGACGGAAAATAGTCAGGAAATTAATGAAAATAGTGATTCGGAAGAAAATGATACCACTGAAATTACCTCTTTAGAGGAAGTGGCTCGCCTTAGAACTACTAAGATATTGGGATGTGATCCACTTTTGTATTTTGATCAAATAAAACGTGAGTCTGATCTCTCGGACAGCGCTCACAATACAGAATCTTTAGTTTCTTTTGCTAATGTTTTAGGAAATGCACATATGTCTAAACAACTTTTCATAGAACAAAATAAACAAAACCAAGGACAAAAGAAATCCCAAACTAAAGTAGGACAAAAGAAATCTCAAAGCAAAAGTAAACAAATTCAGAAGAAAAGCCTCTCGCTAATATTGATAACAACGTAGAAGTGCCTTGTTTAATCGTGACCACGCAGGTCACTCTTCCAGAAAATGAAGCATGTGTGCGCCTCACAGTAAAAGAAATGAAAAGTTCACCTGAACAAACTACAGGGTCCAACACTTCTTTAGGTTCGCTATCGGGAGTCACCAATAGTCCTAACCAATTAAAAACGGCAAACACCTCTAAAAAGATTTTACACGAGCAGAAAATAGAAATTTCTACACCTATCGAACCAATATATAACGCGCAAGTCCCTAGCCTTTCTTCCTACCACAATTCAAATCTACTCTCGGATATACATACTTCATCTAACGGACAAGCTCCTAGCGTTTCTGCCTACCACAAATCAATTCATCAATCAAATATCCATAGTTCACCCATCAAAACTACAGGTAAGACCAAATCTCACCCTAAGCGCAATATCCTAATACGCGTTTTTCTCTTTTTGTTTTTCTTTTCGTGCAAGTTTAAGTGCTACAAAACAGCACAACTGAATTGACTTTTCCATCGGACAGACAAAAACATATACTCGTTACTGACTCGAGTTCTAGTACTGCGTTTAATTGCATGAATGCATTCCCTAATGCTAATCAAAGTACCTCTTCAGATATAAGTAAGCAAATTTATTCGGATAATAGTGATTCACGAGAAAATACCATAGAGTATTCTAAGGGAGATGACAAAATTAAAGAAAATAATAGTTCATCTAAAATCCCTTCGCAACAAAAGATTGCCACTGAAATTGATTGTCACATGCTTAACGAACCTAAGCTTTGTACAACAGATAAATTCCCACAGTTTAAGGACATAGCTAATCCTAGTATTAACTCGGAAAATGTTGCAAATTTAGGCATACTACAATTGTTGCCGTCAAGCACCAATATTGAGTATGATAGCCGAACTCCCCGTGCCGAAGGCACGGAGTGGAGCCCCATACGTATCATTCAACGTCACATGAGAAAGCAACCCATCCAAGCCAAAACGATACGTTTACGCATGCGCACTTGCGTTAGTGGCGACCCGTGTACACAGCCAATCACAGTCCGTCTTGGATCACTGAGCTCGCGCGTCATTTTGTCCTCCAGCACAGCGCCGCGGTGCTTTGACGCGGTGCTTGGCAGAGGACACGGACCGGAAGTCGCTCCTCCATTTTCCCGCCGAAAAAACTCACAAACCACGCGCCCGCGTCGGCTCACTCGAGATCATTCAGACGAAATTTTTGTTGAGTCAAACTGAGACAAACTCGTGGGTGCGAACCACGCCAAATTTGCTCAAAAGAATTCTCTAATGATTGTCAAAATACTTCGGATTCGATTCCTTCGCCGATATTTCATAATATTGTTTAGTCATTTTGGAGAAACTATGAGGGAGTTGCAAAAGATTCAAAGGCTAGATTGCAGAATACCCGGCCACGGCGAAGCAAGACTTCGGCTTTCTTTTGAAGAAACACAACAGTTTCTTTCGTAAAAGCTGCAAACGACGTGTTCTTCGAATACTCATATGAGATCTACGAACAGGAAGCCAGAACTGGATTGAGCAGGATTGACAATAACAGAAAATTGCAATGGTTTTAGCCGAATAATATATTTAGGAAAATTGGCTTTGTGCAAAAGCTTGCCAACACGACGGAGACTTTCGGAGGAAAGAAACGACTTCACTATCAGTTATCGGTAAGCACAAAGCTTGAAATTGCTTATTATGCTATTTATATTTTTAGCTTCCAAGTTTATTGCATTCCTGATGAGAAAATTCTGACTTTACATGTAACTTTTACGCTTTGCTGCTTTAGTTGGCTCCCTCAAGGTTTCTTTTTCTTCGGCTAAACTCGAATTATAGTTTTGAGTAAGCTTGACTTTTTGGTCCTGCTTTGCCTTATGTAAACAGGTCATTTCTGATATTCTAGCCTTGATTTTCTTTTGTCACATGTTAGATTTAGTTAGTACAATGAGACAAATACTATGTCAAGTATTCTTTGTTGCGGATTTCGCTGGAAAATCGTATTTTTCATTTTTATTTCAAGGAGATTATCTTTTGTCGGTCGTGAACTGCGACTTGTTAGCATATCAGATCGCGCTAATACTAGCATTGCCATATAATGGTAACAGGAATTTTCTTGATTTAAACTGTAAAGGTGAGCTCCCTGTGAGTAAGACGTGGGGTGTGTATGATTGGAGTTCCGCTTTTAGGCATTGCCTAAATCTATATATTAGTGTAAGTGATGAAAATATAGCCTCAGAAATTGCAGTACAAGAGAACTTTAATAGCAATAATAACCATGAAAATGAGATTTTAAACAGCTATGAGATTTTGAAGTTAAACGAACGAAAAGAATTAGCCCAAATCGGCCAAAATCGTACGAAAATTATTAAAGAAGTCCTACAAAAGGAAACATGTTTACTAGTAAACCAAGATATTTCTAATGAGGACACGAGACAAAATCTCAAATAAGCAAACGAATTAAGTGAGGTAATCACAAATTTCAGAGAAACAAAACAAGAAAATGATTTAATTGAGGCAATCACAGATTTCAAAAAAAGAGGCAAAACATAATGATGAAGCACAAGTGTTTTCAGGGAGACGCAGTAGTGAATTAGGACACAGTATGGCCCGGATGAGCAAGATAACATTTTCCGCTATAAGAACGAAGATTTCAGTAAATGTTTAGATTTTTCAACAGATGATTCAGTAAATGTAATAGAATTTTGCCGATCCGTCAAAAACCTAGCTAAAGCCTTGCAACAAGGTTACCCTCTTTTCATATCGTATGACCAGATACAGTGTTGATAGGGCCTGATGATATGGTAAAATCTCTATTGGGATTGACATTGGATTACCGACCAGCTAAATACTAAGAAATTTCACATACACAAAAAAGAATCAGCATATAAGATGACGAGGCGAACATGACAACATTGACACAATTTCTTCTACTTTCAATGGCAAACTGAAATCATCCAATTTGCTCAAGAGAGAAATGTCATTACAATTCGGTACTTGATTTTTACCAAATTAAACTTTGAACATGGTAAAGTTTTAATCTTCTATTGTACGACTTTTCGAAGTACAAGACTTTTAGGTCATATCTCGCTTACGAGACAAAAATAACTTTGAACACCGCACAGGCAGATACAGCAATTTACACATAAATGTTAATTACCCTGCCGAATACTCAAACAGTAATCAAAGCTGATGCGTTAGCAAAGTGTTGCTCTAATCAAAGAACCTTTGTTTGTCCTGTACTAATACACTAAGAATGGACGCAAATGTAGACTGGCTTGGGCTGCCTTGGCACCCTGGATCTCAGGTTGATCATGTGCGTAACCACAGGCTAACAGACTGCACAAGTCTACATGATATAATTCACATTGGAGGACACTTCTACCTCTCTGCAGGCAGACAACGTCTATCACTCAAAAATGGAACTCTGGAAATGACTCCGCTAAGTATTTACCAGCTTCCATGCAATTCTGCCAACGAACACTTGGACATGGGATTCGGCCCTTGCCCAGAGACTTTGACTTTCTCGTTACCAGTATTTTCTAACACCAAAGTGCAATATGTACAATTCAAACCTGGCACTGACGAACAAACATTATCTGCATTATAAATCGCTCAAAATAGAGCGTTTGATAAAGTTGAATAAAACTATTCTGAAGTCATCGGCCCAAACTTACAATCAAATCAACGGTCGCATTTCTCAAGAAATAAAGCAAGTGCGCAACAACATCGACAAAATTCACGAGTTTGTTAACTACATCAGCCGAGATAGCTGCCTACATAGCTTCTCCTTGACATTGTTACACACAGCATTAGCCATCGGCGCTGCTTGTTATTATCACAGAACCGTTCTTCTACGAAAGAACTCACTAAAGCGCCACCGCCACTGTATATGCCGCTGACTCAAGAATATAACATCACATCGATCTAAAGGAACATTATTATTACACAAAATACTTTCAAAGAACCAGAAAAAGAACTATTGCATGTAATCAAATAGTACTATAATAATCATTTGCACTTAATTTCTCGCATACAAAACATATAATTTTCCTATTCATATTTTTGTGACATACCCTTGCATTATTATTCTTGCTCAGAGGACTGAGCGTCTGAAAAAAAGAGGGGGATATTGTTATGATACGTTTTTCGGGTAATTTTGATTGAATTGGGAATCTTGACTCAAATATAAAAATAACAAAATACTGTACAATTTAGCCTATACCAAAACAATACTCTTTCTTAGTTTTGACATATTGACTTTTGTTCAATAACAGAGATTTCAATATTGAGTTTTACTATCAAGCAATTTCCTATTTTCCAGTTTCACTCAACACCTGAGTTTCCTGGCAATTTGGAATGTGTAGATTCAGTTGCGTCCCGGACTTAAGGCGCAAGGTAAAAGTAAATATCTTAACTTTCAATTTTATTTGGAGTTATTACAGAAAAACTTATTGTAAAATATCTCTGAAATTCTCTAAAGAACTATACTAAATTTCCTAGCCAAACTTTATATTTTGTTCTCTGTTATCTGATGAATCATTTCAGGAGTTAAATAGAATTTATTAAATACGATGTTTCACAGACCTTGTAAGACACGTAACCTAACTATCTGTGTAAACACAGCTGATTGTAAAAACGTATAAATGGAGACCCTGAACTTGTAATCTTTAGGTTAGTTAAAAGTAAGAGTTAGACATGGTCTGACCAGGAAGATCTGACCAGCAGGTCAGTCTGACTTCTAGTCAGCCAGTAATAGTCAGTAAAGTTGTGAAGTACCAATCTGTGCGTCTCTCTTACTTTCCTTGCTCGACTAAAGCTAAAATCCATAAGAGCATATTCCTATCCCGTCCCTTAGTCTAGGACGAAGGTTTTTCCTCTTTCCCCCAAGAGGACACAAAAGGATCATAACAACCAATAGGCTTGGGGTGGGGCATTCCCTCATATATGGTAGACGGTTATGTACCGCCCTAAAGGGGATGTTTTTTGGACTCCTGAGGTCTGCTGTAGAGTATAGGTTTTTTTTCTGTGATAGGGTATGTATTTCAGTATGGCTACTCGCACTTAAGTGATGAAGACAGTTTATTTTAAAACCTTTACATTATTAACAATAATATATAGATTTAGGCACTGCCTAAAAGCGGAACTCCAATGTTTATACCTCTTACAGAACGACTAATTGTTATACATGCAATAATATTATAGCAAATTTCTGATCAGGAAGAAATGTTGGGACATCTACATACCAAGTAGACAACAACCAGTATTCTTAAGACATTTCCTGATGCGTGCATAAACAGTTTGTTGTAATTACAGGTGTGTAACCTCTTGTATCCATATGTTAAATTAACATAACGTTGCTGCCACAAAATGTAGATGACCCCTCACAAGTGTTTTCATATCTTCTGGTGATCCCCTACTTGAATGTGCCAAATTTAACATGGGCCCCCTTAATAATTGCCAGCCCACCCCCTGGCATAAATAATGAATGCTTCCTTAAAGTAAAAGTAAATGAAAAACTACCAACAGAAAAATGAGCATAGCCCCCTCACCCACTATAAAGTGAGATCCTGCTTTGGAATAACATATCAAGATAGTTCCCTTGAAAAAGTGTCGACTTTCTCCAACTTCCTTATAAGGAAATATTTGTATACCATATTTGGAATTCCAGTAAGTTTTTTGATATTTCTATTGGCCTAGAAAACTTAAAACTCAACTAGAATTCAGATACACTTGAGAAAGGATGGTATGCACATTTTCCACTGTGTTTTTCACGGTCAAGAACCTGGAAACAAGGCAGACAAAAAGCACAGGAAGCTTGGTTCAATGTCTAAAAAGGAGGCATGTTTGAATCACAATACTGATTACTGTGCGACTACGTCAACCGGGCCATCCCGTAAAAAGTTTGTCATTTAGAGATTCAAACCATTTTAAGCAAATTTAATACCTGCAATACATCTGACGATGAGTAATTAAGTGTTTTGAAGTTATTTCTGCCCATAATTTCCACAATTTTTAGAGAAAAGTGAATATTTCGATGTCTGAAATCTCAAGAAAGTGGAGATCCTTTGTTCTGTACTTGCTTTCTGATTGGCTAACTTCTTACAAAATGGCCCGGTTGACGTAGTCGCACAATAAGTACAAATTCATGGTCTAGTTGAAAGTATAAGTACAAATAATCACAAAGTATTTTGAAATTTTGCTTTTTTGCACATGGGATTTCATAATTATGCCAACAACAAAAAGGAAAGAGTTTGAGTACGCTATCCTTGTGATTTGATGAGTTGCATTCTTTTTTTTTTGTTACAAGATTGTTACAAAAATACTTCTGGAAAGGTGGTCTGTTTTTGTTTATATGAACCAAGCCACAAGCAGGCTAGATATGACCTCTTAAATTCCAGGGGTTTTTTCACAGTGCTTAGTGAAAATGGAGTCTAGAGAAAAAGTCTTGGCTACCTTCTTGCACCTTGTGTTGCAATTCATTTGTGAACCAGCCCTAGCATCAGCACCTGAGAACTGAAAAAAAATCAAAGTCAAACGGGACACCTACAGCTAAGTAACCTAGTCAGTAAAAGAAATTTACTGGCTTGGAGGGCTGGATCATCAAATACCATAACTGATACCTTAAAGTAACTTTAAAGTCCTTGAAACAGCATTATTTAAAATTCCACAGAAAATTTAGAGTGTGGTGACAAATCTTAACCTAAGTCTGAATTCTAAGATCCAGACCTCTAGCAAGAAAATCAGAAAATCATTCATTTCATGGAATCTCTAAGACCAGGGACGGCAAACCATGCAGGGACTTTAAAAATCTGGAGATTGTCTTGAAATGGCTAAATTTCCTGAAATATTCCCGGGAGAAATACAGTAAATGTATGGCAGTCATCTTGAATTTTTGCCGGGAAACGAAGCGAAAACTCTTGAGATGCCTGGCAAAACCGGGAGAGTTGACGTTCCTGTAAGACCCAAATGCAAGAAAAAAGAAAGATGATAGTATCTTTTGCATAATAGCATATTCCAGGTAGAAGTAAATAAGAAAATGTGCACAAGCATTCCTCCCTGCCCCTTCGGAGTCAGATTGGTTGTTTGGTTTTACCCTGGGGTAATGTGCAAAATGTCCATCAGGGGTAATATTCTTGCGGGGAAAAAAGTCCTGACCCAAATGATTTTTTTTATTTGTCTGTAGGTAGGGTTAGAACTTTGTTTCCTTAGAATTAGCTTGTAGAAATGAGATCTACAAGCTAAATTGGAATAAAAAAATGTAGAGTGAATAAAAGCGTCTTGGCCAACTGAAAGACAAACATGTTTCCACTGTTTTAAAGTATTTACTGTTGTAATAACATTTTTTTGTCAACAGAGTTCAGGCCGAGACATTTTCTTTATTTGAAGGCAGCTTATTAGGAAATGTGAGCAATTTTTCTCCCACGCTCCATAAATGCAAAGTTAGCTTGTAGCAAATGTCCAGGGGTTGGGGGGATTGTTTTTATTGCCAAAGCCTGTTGTGCCTGGGAACTTTGTTATTCATGTGAGCAGAGAAAATCCCTTGCATTTTCTAGCAAACTGCCTAAGAAATAAAATGTCTTAGCCTGATCTCTGTTGACAAAAAATGACATTACCAGAGGATTAAAAGAGTGGAAAATGCTTTTGTCTTTCAGCTGGCTGTGATGCTGGCCACCAACTTTAAGCTGTATTATCATGATACAATGTTACAGTCAATCATTATTGATTTCTGTCTATGATTTCAAGCACCCCTTTTCAGCAAAAACGTTTTCACCAAAACACATGTAACTTAGTCTCATCCACAAAGCCAAGCTTCAAATATTGAGTTAATTAAGTCTAATTTCCAATAGTAAAATTAAAGACATGATTCCAATGTGTATTTACAATTATCGTATTGCAAGTACAAGGGATATGAAGTATAGATAGAGTAGTTTAAATATGATTGATATCCTAGAGATTCATGTGTTGCATTTTCAATGGAGAACATGCGCCCTATAAGCAAAGAGATGAGCAAAGCACTCAACTTTGGAACTAACTTACTTGAAAACTTACCTGAATATCGTATCTTTTCTTCTTGAAGGAATCTTGATGCCAAAGCATTTCTGTCGTTAGAAACTTATTCAGCTCCAAGGATGACCTTGAGAAGCGAGTCGTACATTGTTCTTTCCATGTACACATATTGAGTTTTCTCCTAACAGTTCGAGCGACATGTTTTCTTTTCTTGAACAAGCCAACTGCAAAGGCTGGCTAAATTCCGTGAGAATTCCGTGTCTATGCCAATTAAATTTATTCCGTGCTTGAGCTGTAACAAAGCTGCAAATTATTTTCCTTGTTTTTGCAATCTAAAATGATTCATAGCTTGATTTTAAACCTCTTAACTTAATTTCTTTCTGGTATGATCCCGGCTGAATAAACCACTTTATCGATTACTCATCCTTCCCTGATCCCAGTCCATTCTGCCAGCAACCAAAGACAGGTAACCCAAAGGCTTCATGTATCTTTTCCGAACATGCCCGAAAGTTCTTTCAAAGTTTTGTGGCCAATAACAATGATACAAGCTACAAGAAACTGCAGATGGCGGACGAAATCTTGACTTGCACAAGGGCCGCGGCGAAAAGTGAATATCGTAACCCATGGCAACAGACCGTGTACGCAATCAGAAATAAGCCGACGGTACACCAGCGGCTGTCCAACGGAAAATACAACCACTTGAATACAGCTCGATGGGTTACTTTTATTTATTTTTTTTTAATTTTTTTTTTTAATTTTTTTTTCACACATTAGCCAATGGGGCTCCACAGGAGTTCCGCTATTAAAATTTATTTAGCATCATTGCTCTCTAACTGATTCTATTGACAAGTATTTTCAGGGGCGTAGCCAGGATTTGAGAAAAATGGGGGGGGCACACTGTACAAATGTATCAGATGGCACATCAGATATTAGTCAAGAAAATGTATAATAAGAAATAAGACAATAAGAATAAGATAATAATAAGAAATACATTTGGTAACAAAGTATAGAAGGAAAGATAAAGAACTAAAACTTCAACAGTTTTGGACCCCCCCCCCCCCCCAAAAAAAATGCATTATTTACACCTATATCAGGCGCAATTATCTTGTATCAGGCCATGTACTTGCCTAGCAATAGAAGACCACTTTGTGAGGAGTCCCTAACATGCTCTGGATCCTCTGATTCTATATTTGAAACCAAAATTAAATTAAATTAAATTTTCCCTCCATATTAGTCTCATTTAATTGTTGTAGGGTGAATTGATAAATATTTTTTTAGTTTAATAAAAAAAAACTTAGAACTTAGATAATTCATAAACAAAAAAACTTTTTTTCTAAATCTGATTAAAAGGTGATTGGATGTGATCATGCAGCTTAGCAATTAATGAATTCTGTGAGTATGATATGGATAATTATTCAGATCGAGGGTGCCATTATCCATCGAGGCCAAAAGTTGATGTGGATAACACCCCTAGATCTCAATAATTATCCATATCATACAAAGCTGAAATCACTGATTGTTTTATTACTCATTCAAACTTTTAATTGTTCATTCAAAATTAATTTCCCAGCTTTAAGTCTTTGAGAAAGCAGGCAGTTTGTCATCTTGCCTAAAAGCGCGTGATGTCACACTTGCAACAATTTTCAACTTATCCAATCTTTGACACCATCAATGGAATAAGTCGCTTGCCTTTAAAAACATCGAAAATTTGCCAGTGGTGCTCAGCCAATCAGAAGCAATAAAATATGGTGAATTATTCATTTATTTATACATAGTAATAGCGGAGCTCCTGCGCGGGCCGAAGGCCCGCGCAAGCGTAGCACCATACGCAAGGAAATAACGTCTCACATAACTATGGAGTTGATTTTCAAACGTCACGGCCTTTCTCGCTCATTTTGCTTACGTTATTGACGGCGCCAAGTCAAATGATTAGGGCGTTGAAATGGTATCGCCCAAAAGATGAATGTGTCCAAGTTTGGTTGCCATAGCTTGCTCCCTTCTTGAGATATGAATTTTTTGTTTCTTCCTGGTATTAAAGGTATAGCGTACGTCCTTCCGTGTCCGTCCGTCCGTCCGTCCGCCGTACGCGGAAACTTATGGGAACCCTGTGGTATACTAAGAAAATTAAAAAATCTCGGGAAGGGATGGACCTTAGACAACCAAAGTTTGATGAAGTTATCTAAGTGGCAAGGGGGGTGCAACTGCATGGTCACGTGGTATGACGTCATCGATGACGTCATCATAGGAGAAAAATGATATATCTCAAGAAGGGATGAACCTCAGACAACCAAACTTGGGTGAAGTTATCTAAGTGGCAAGAGGGGTGCAACTGCATGGTCACGTGGTATGACGTCATTGATGACGTCATCATAGGAGAAAAATGATATATCTCAAGAAGGGATGAACCTCAGACAACCAATCTTGGATGAAGTTATCTAAGTGGCAAGGAGGGTGCAACTGCATGGTCACGTGGTATGACGTCATCGATGACGTCATCATAGGAGAAAAGTGATATATCTCAAGAAGGGATGAACCTCAGACAACCAAACTTGGGTGAAGTTATCTAAGTGGCAAGGGGGTGTAACTGCATGGTCACGTGGTATGACGTCATTGATGACGTCATCATAGGAGAAAAATGATATATCTCAAGAAGGGATGAACCTCAGACAACCAAACTTGGGTGAAGTTATCTAAGTGGCAAGGGGGGTGCAACTGCATGGTCACGTGGTATGACGTCATTAATGACGTCATCATAGGAGAAAAATGACATATCTCAAGAAGGGATGAACCTCATCATAGGAGAAAAATGAAATATCTCAAGAAGGGATGAACTTCAGACAACCAAACTTGGGTGAAGTTATCTAAGTGGCAAGGTGGGTGCAACTGCATGGTCACGTGGTATGACGTCATTGATGACGTCATCATAGGAGAAAAGTGATATATCTCAAGAAGGGATGAACCTCAGACAACCAAACTTGGGTGAAGTTATCTAAGTGGCAAGGGGTGCAACTGCATGGTCACGTGGTATGACGTCATTGATGACGTCATCATAGGAGAAAAATGACAAATCTCAAGAAGGGATGAACCTCAGACAACCAAACTTGGGTGAAGTTATTTAAGTGGCAAGGAGGGTGCAACCGCATGGTCACGTGGTATGACGTCATTGATGACGTCATCATAGGAGAAAAATGATATATCTCAAGAAGGGATGAACCTCAGACAACCAAACTTGGGTGAAGTTATTTAAGTGGCAAGGAGGGTGCAACTGCATGGTCACGTGGTATGACGTCATTGATGACGTCATCATAGGAGAAAAATGATACATCTCAAGAAGGGATGAACCTCAGACAACCAAACTTGGGTGAAGTTATCTAAGTGGCAAGGGGGGTGCAACAGCATGGTCACGAGGTATGACGTCATCGATGACGTCATCATAGGAGAAAAATGAAATATCTCAAGAAGGGATGAACTTCAGACAACCAAACTTGGGTGAAGTTATCTAAGTGGCAAGGTGGGTGTAACTGCATGGTTACGTGGTATGACGTAATTGATGACGTCATCAAACGTGAAAAGGTTTACATCGTTGAAGGGATGAACCTTAGATAACCACACTTGGGTGAACAAGTGCTTAGTCACGTGGTATAACGGTGCAAGGCTATCTATTCATGTACAATGGCAACATTTTTGTCTCGTTAAAAAAATTTGTAACCGGGAGCTCCGCTTTTAGCCAGTGGCTAAATCTATATATTAAACATAGAATGTACATGTATCTTCAATGTATTTTTTTTCATGCACTCAAGTCATCTGTATATTTCCATTCACAAAAAGTGATAATATTAACAAATTAACAAAGAAATGCACAATTTTGAACGAGACTAATGTTGAGGGAGAATTTCATTTAACTTTTTTGGGGTTCCCAAAATGGTGATGTATTTTCAGCTTTTAGGGTGCAGATGATCCAGAGCATGGTAGGGACCTCTCACAAAGTGGTCTTCTATTGGAAGACAAGTAGATAATATTTTACATTATCAGTATTGAAAAATTAAATGATAGGAGTGCTTGATACAGGCAATACCATGTTATCATGTTATAAAATCAATTTCAGGGGCCTGTCAAAACCTCAAGCAAATGAAAATTCGATGAAAAACATCTTCTATGTTGAATCCCTCTGGTTGATATTTTAAATATATGGACTATGAATTGATCTATGTTGAGCACTTCCACTTCTAAGTTCATGCCTTCTGACACTGTCGACAGAGAAACAACAAACTAAAATGCCATTCCATAAATTGATAGAGAGCAATAATTATTCCTAGAAGTAGCAGGGACTTTTGTACTGCCAATGCACGAATCCGCTGACCAATTCAATGTGATTACGGGCGCAACAATCGCCAATTTCAATTGTTTTAGTCGGAGTTGAAATAATGGCGCGAAGTTTTCAGCTCTTACTTTTCTTTTTTTTTATTTTGTAATTCAAAATATTTACGGTAAGCTCTAGTGTTGTGTGCAACAAACGAGATGTCGAAAGAGCACATTCGGACTGCTCTTTTAAGCCATGTTACGAGCAGTGTTACGGAATTGTTTCAAACGACGAACTTATACTTGAAATGTATATTGAAATATTTATATTATCAATTTAGTGAGTGTTGAACGCTTTGCGTTTTAAATGTCAATAAAGTTATCTATATATTATTACCGTAAGAGAAATCGTGTCCGCACTCACTCCGCTTAGCCCTGAAGCTGTGCCGCCAAAAGAAGTTCGCAAACCTGAAGAGAAGCTGGAATTCTGGACCGTGGGCGTGTTTTTGTTGGAAATGATTCACCCTGGGCAAAGTTCTAATTCAAGCGATTTCTTAAGCGAGGGACAAAGCCGTAATCGCCGCCATGTTGAAAATTTCCCATAGAAACTAAAAAAGAACTCAGTTCGCGCAGTCGAAAGCACCAAAAGACATTAAAACCTAAATGGTTCTCTTACAGATTACATACAGGAATTTGCAGGGATAATTCTAACTTGAAAGATTTGAGCTGAGAAACATTTTCATTCAAGTTTTAACAAATGTACACACTACCTTTCTTCCTCGGAGCACGCGCTGAGTCATGTTAAGTCGAAATGACACATTTACAAAACAAAGTCCGTGAAAGTCATGAATAATATTCTCTAAGTATAAATCCTGACGGCTCTATCGCAAAACGAAGGACACAATCCCGAAGAGAAGGAGGAAATCCCTCCAGTGGGCATGTTTTCGTTGGAAAAGATTCACTTTGGGCTAAGTTCTAATTCAAGCTATTTTTTAAGCGAGGGATAAAGCCGAGAAAATATAATAATATAAACTAATAAAAATTCTTAGTCCTTAGACCATTTTTACTTGACCTGTTTCTTCTCTCCCCTCACTGAGATATGATAAACATACAACTCCGAAGTCAAATTGCGCTTTCGATTTTCACGAGTTCTTTGGCCGATTTAAGAGACGGACACACGCTTGATTTTGCCGCACCAATCAGGGAGACCAGTGCATAAAAAAATCCTTTTGGGCTCACTTCATTTATTTCGGCATGGTGGGACGGGGTACTCATGCTGATGGGAGGTTATTAGCGGAGCTCCCGCGGGCGCCGAAGGCGCCAGCGAGCGGAGCCCCATAGCTACATGCAGGAGAAAAAGGAACAAAAAAAGTGTATATGCATCCAACGATTCTGTCATGGACTTCCGGTTTGTGCGTTCGTTCGTCCGTTCGTTCGTTCGTTCGTCCGGAATGACGTCATCGAAACTAGAAAAATCAATATCTCAAGAAGGCAACATCGATAGGTGACCAAACTTGGGTAAAGTTATTCTGGAGGCAAGGGGGGTGCACTACCAAGGTCACGTGACATGACGTCATCGATGACGTCATCAAAACTAGAAAAGTCAATATCTCAAGAAGGCAACATCGCTAGGTGACAAAACTTGGGTAAAGTTATTTTGGAGGTAAGGGGGGTGCACCACCAGGGTCACGTGACATGACGTCATCGATGACGTCATCTAAACTAGAAAAGTCAATATCTCAAGAAGGCAACATCACTAGGTGACCAAACTTGGGCAAAGTTATTTTGGAGGCAAGGGGAGTTCACTTCCAAGGTCACGTTACATGACGTCATCGATGACGTCATCAAAACTAGAAAAGTCTATATCTCGAGAACGCAACATTGCTACGTGACCAAACTTGTGTAAAGTTATTTTGGACGCAAGGGGGGTGCACTACCAAGGTCACGTGACATGACGTCATCGATGACGTCATCAAAACTAGAAATGTCAATATCTCGACAAGGCAACATCGCTCGGCGAACAAACTTGGGTACAGTCGAGAAAACATCCGGAGTATGTGGGTATGGAGCTCTTTGAAATGCAACATAAAAAAAATCTGAATTTGCAAGTATGGCAGTGGAGAACAAGAATGCTTTCTGTAGCAAGTGACGTCGCGACACGTCACATTATTAATATTTTTCATGACTTATAATTTTCCCTAGCAACGGCCCAACAAGATAGGTAAACGCACCCTTTTATAAAAAATATGTAACCGGGAGCTCCGCTTTTAGCCAATGGCTAAATCTATATATTGGTAATGTAAATCCAGCAGTTTATGGAAGGGGGAAATCATGAACCCCTCCCCACATCCATATGGCCATTGTGATGGTTTTTTTTTTCGTTTTTTTTTTAAACAGAGAACACTTTAAGTAAAATAAATTTCCCCCTTACACTCCGTGAATTTTTCACGGGCATCAGCTAGTTATTATTATTATGATAGCATGCAGCTTGAACACCACGATATGCTACCATAGAAAAGCCATTGCTGAATTCAGAAGAAAACGTAATTCATAATAGTATACATACAATTTTAACCTTGAAGAGCTCCTCATCCACCCATCGGAGGTTTATAGCCCTGGATGACTGCCACGATCAATATATTACGACATTGACAACGAACGACAAATGGAAATGTTTATTGAGTTTATTTCTTGGCAGAAGAAATCATTTTTAAGACGCTAGGGAAACACTTCCAATTACAAAGAAGGTATTCACTCAAAACACCCAACCCTTATCTTGCCTACAGGCCATCCATATAGCTCTTTAGTTTCATATTCTGTCACAGGTAGTGTCACAACCTTGATGTTGTGATACTGCCCCTGCTAACAATTCAGAAGATCTGAAGAAAAAAAAATGGATGAAATATGTCAACATTACTGATACTCAAACTCGTTAAAGACCTGCATGTGCAACAAACATCACTAGAGTACTACAATGAAAAAAAGTTTTAGTTATGTTGGCGAATTTTGAACACAAGAAAATGTTAAAAAATTAACAGTTTGATCATTTCTGTTTAAAATCATGCTAACGCTAAGATGGAGAAATGAGCTCGATATTTCTCTACAGCACACAAAAGAGGAGACCACCATTGCTAGAAAAATTGATTGCGAAACATTGTTATTTAATACGTATTTAACTCAAAGCGATCTCTGTTTTATCTGTGCTCTCATCAACCTTATAGTATTGCGACATCAGTCAAATACATAAATACGATATATTTGTCGTTCTGTGGTGGTATCGGCTTCAAGAGTGTTATGCCTAATTTGAACAGGTTCAATAGTCATTTGAGTTCAAAAGTATAATTCGCATGATCAGCGAGTTTTCATAGCTAGCTTTATGGTTTCTTGATGATATCCTTGGTTGGTTAAGTACAATCAACAAAGATTTAAGATGGAGAAATGGCCTTGCTGGAATTTTCTCGGGCTCGGAGCATTCAATATAATTTACTTGTAAACTGAAATTAAACAAAATTTTCACTGGTGTTCTCGACAATCGCAAACGCGAATTATCAAGATTGACTTCAAAACATGCCCAATGCTTGCCAGAGAAACTTACCATATATGAATTGATTCAGGTTCTCTTTTAAAATGAGCAAGCAACCTCCAATTACGGGATGTAACAAGACAACATGGCTGCCATATTGACGAAGCTTGAGTTTATTTGAACGTCCCTTGATAACAACTCATGACCCTTCTCCGAGGCATATATAAGCGAGTTCAATAAATGTAAGCCGCGCATGCGTATGCAAATGTCCCTGCTATTATTCCTAGATAGATATCTACGACCAGATCTCTACTTGCCTGTCATATGTGAAATACTCTGTGAAGCATCCCCTGCAGCCAGGAATACATCTTGGGAATTTCTGCACAAAAGTTCTATAATCGACCCTCGTACATGTAAGTTATTTTAAAAATTCTCTCGTGCAAGTGAAAACTCGTTGTAGCCGAACCAAATTGAGAAGTCGAAATAGATAAAAAGTGTCTCAATTTTAAGAATAATTAGCTTAGCAACATTAGCGAATACAAGAATCATTGTACCATTATTTAAATCTGAAGTTTTGAGCCCCTTGGAGATTGCCTTTTACTGTTTTTTGCACTCTGATGACCAACGCTCGCGAGATCAAGATGGCTGCTATGCGTGACACTTTATTACATGACTTTCTCCCTAGTCTCCACGCCAAAGGATACATACAGCCACTGAGTAACGGCAGAGCTCTACTAAATCGCTAGAAAATACGGTATTCTGATTGCAATCCTGAGAAAAAGCTTAACACAATAGTTGAGTGTATAAAAACAACAAATCTCCAGAGACAAATATCTCTCGCGCGAGGCCACTATCGTCTCATTCAACTTCTATCTTAGCGTAGCGAGTCGAAAAAACAGCCGCAAACGCGCGAAAAATCTTCGAATGAAAGTTTGCGATTGATAAAAAAATTGATTACTACTGAATGTCCCTTTTATACTCCAGCTACAAAGTTCAAGTACCAACCTTGAAAATGGATTTCTTCTCGTTGTTTGCGTTTTCTCTCGCGCGCTAGCTTTTCGTTCGTCTTCTTTTTCGACATGTCTTCTCTGGCATTTCTTCTCTACTCTCTTTGTTTCTTTTCCTCGACAAACTTTTTTTTCCTCATGTTCATGACATCGGTCTCACCTTCTTACCGCTCCATGGTAACTCATTTTCTCAATTTTGATTTGTCGGCTTGATTTAAAACGTTTCATTTTTTATGAAGAGCAGAAAAACCGTCCTTCGCATGACGAAAACCGACACGAAGCTCACACGAAGTAAAGTCTAAAGGAAAAAAAAATACCCTTTCAACTTTCAAATAAAATTCGCCAACTATTTGAACGCGCAAGCGTGCTCATTTTCCCGCTTAAAACCGAGACAGGCAACCCACGCCTCTGCGACGACGGACGCACGGACGAACAAACCGGAAGTCCATCACAAAACAGGTCGATGCATATACACTTTTGTGTTGTTTCCTTTTCTCCTGCATGTAGCTATGGGGTCCGCTACGCGGGCGCCTTCGGTGCCAGCGGGAGCTCCTCTAAAACAACCAAACTTGCGTAGTGTTGTCTAGGTCACCAGAGGAGTGAAATCTAATGGTCACGTGATGTGACGTCATAGATGACGTCATCCATGCTCGAAATATTAATATCTCGTAAAGAGAATACTCTGAGACAAACAAACTTGGGTGGAATTGTCTAGGTCACTAGAGGAGCGAGTGAGATAAATTTTGAAACGAGAAGATCAAATTCGTATCTCCAAGCGGCCATGTAATGTTCTGTTTATTATATAAACATCAGTGTAGCCTGAGTATAAGGCGGAATTTTATTTTTCTGTGAGAAAAAATGAAAGAGGAAAAATAGAATTACGCCTGACACAATCACTTGTCGCTCCCAAGGCGGCTGTCAAAATCATATCAAAAATTGTCGTCAGTTGTCATCGTCTATTGTCTCGCTCAAGTACGTTTCCCTGAATCAAAACCAAAACAGTCGAGCTATACTTGTTTCTTTCGTTTCTAAAAGATCAACAGCTTATTAAATATGGCTCAAATCCGGATCAGTACACTTAATTTCTCCAACAAAAGTATCTGGAACTCTTGGAGCTCGGTCGGTTATTTTGGAAAACCTGTGGACTGCGTGGGAACTTCGGCGAGCGGGTCTCGATGTGTGTGCAGGAACTATTCCGCAAGGAAATTTCTACTACAGAACTGCATAAGCTTATCACGAGCTCAAAGGACCGTGTTTCTAGCGAAAGCTGCCGAATCCTGCGGGAACAATCTAGCCTTAGCTGGTAGAAAATTTCTTTGTTATCGTTTATCTTCGACGGGATGCCGTAGAAATTCCCTCCGCTTTTAGCACGACTTACTGCTTTCGGGCCTAGTAACAATACTCGCAAGGGTCTTCTCTTCATCTTTCTGAAGCCAGAAGGTAGCGTACAGCATCGGTGTTGATAAGCAGTTGGAAAAACTATTAGAATTTGAGGCACGTGGTCTGCTCTTCTTTTGCTTGTATCGCTGGAAAAAACTGTATTCCAGATTCGACATCATCTTCAAACTCTCTTTCGTCCATATTCCGCATTTGAAAGGACGAATTTATTAAAATATTTGCGTTCGTGTTCCCGAAAGATTCCTCTCTCCAATCGCTCGCGGCTTGTACTCGAGCGAGCAAACGCTTTCAGTTTGGCTTCCGGTTTAACTCACGTGACGCGCCCCTTTGTCTTTTGGCCAATCAGCGCAGCATTCAGATTCTGAATGTTGAACATGAGCTTTTGAATGCATTTGTAATCTTTAACCATTTGCATGACACTCTTACGAGGTGCAGGAACTGGTTTAATAGTTCTTTGAGCAGGAGTAGGTTTGTAATCATCCCTGAATTCTACTGATGGTGGTATTATGTGTTCTGCATAATCTTTAACCATTTGCTTGACACTCTTACGAGGTGCAGGAATTGGTTTAAGTGTGGTTCTCTGTAACGGTCGACTCCGGTTGGAAAAAAGGTTTTTTGATAAAACTGGTCAAAATGAAGCCCATTACCTGCTGCTTTTTAAACGGTATAAAAATTATCTCGAAACGATACATATTTTCCAAAAAACCGCTGAAGTTTGACCCCTGGTCGAGGTGACGGTTTTGGAAGCGTGACGAAGCTGTTTTTACTGCACCTCGGAAAAACTCGAATCGCAGAAAAAATGAAATCGGCATGGAAAATCTAACTAATACAAATAAAAGCAGATATAAATCTTCGCAATTTAAGGTGTTTATTATTTCTCTCCGATGATTATTGAATATTTGGGGGATTTTAAAATATTTTTAATTTTTCCTAGACCTAGTTTATAGGGTATTTTCGTGTTTGTAAGAAAGCAGAGAGCACGCGGAAAGTACTTTTATTGCTTAATTATAAAATAACTAAAATAGTGTGCTCTCATTAGTCGACAGGTGTGTTTAGATGAGAGTATATAACACGGTTGTGACGTCACGCCAGAGACGATGTTTGCGCTGCCTTCTTTTTTCATCCTTACATTTTGACACTAAATTTATGCAAACACTTGAAGCAATTAAGAGCCGCTGCCTGTAAATATCAAGCATCGTCCGACAGATCAAAAAAATCGACCTCCAGTTTATTTTATAAAATGAGCTCCCATATGGAACTATTTTTGAAAATGGAGTATAAAATTTTCAGCGAATTCAATTTTTCGAGAAATCTCGTCAAGTCTGATTTCACCCAAATAGGGCTCGTCGCGACACCGAAAATCGCAAAATTTTGCCTAGATTGGAAAGCCTCGCAAAGCCTGAAAGCGAAAGATATTGAGATTTTGTTTTCGATCTCATAAAAGTGTGTCATCTAGACGGCTGGAAAACGGTAAGATTATTTTTGCTTTTGATTTTCCAAAAAATTTGAAGGACCCTACATGAGCCCCGTCAAAAGCAAAAATCGTTCTGCTTAAATTTGACTAGAATTCAGGGGCAAGAATCTCAGCTGGTGCGCATCGAATTTTCAATAAAAATGTTTTTACATTATTCCCAATCTTTCATTTCTATCATATAAAAAAAATTAATCGCGGCCCGCAAATATTTACCTTCTACGAGAGCAAAACGTCGAAGTCACTTTTGCATTTTTCACATGACACGCGATTCAAATTGACTTCATGCCAGGAAGGGAAATATTCACATTTACTTGTTTGAATTGTTCTAAAAAGGCATTTATTATTATAGAAATAGTCATAGAAGTCAGGATAGCTGTCGTAGCTTTAGATTTAGTAAATATACAGATTTAGAAATTTCCAATCTGTGAACATAATTAGCATAAAGCGAGACAGTACTTGCGTGAGAAGTTGATTCACTACGAATTTACACATCTTTTCTTAAGGAATTTTCCCAACATGTACACTAGTTGCTCCTGAAAGGAATCGCTCCTTTTATTTTACCAACTGGAAGATAAGATAACTTTTGTATTTTTAGGCTTCGAAGTGCAAAACTCCTCATGGTTTTGCTGTTTCAATTGCTTTCCCAGCCGATGCTAATTGAATTACTTTAGCCGAGTTATTTTTAGCGCATGGGAATGAATATGAATTAAAAGCTTTCATAAATCGGGAAATAAAATAAATGAATTACTAGCAAATGTACTCTTTTATTTGGGTTTATAATTTGAGTCTTTGGTTTTTCAATTTGCTAATTTTGTATCTTACGAGGTTTTCTTTAAAATGCAACAATCGCCAAGCGAACGTTTCCCACGACTTTAAGATCATGTGACCAGATGTTGTTTGGCAGTCCAAGGTGACCGTGAGTTCAGTTTTACGCGCGCTATGGCCTCTTGTGAGTCTTTTAAACTTGTTGACGGTCCGGGGAAATCCCCTATTTTTGGGGCGGGGGTGCTCGTCGGGAACTTTCGGTTTACCCCTAAAAGGTACCTAAAATGGGGTCGCTTAGTTTATTTTGACGCCTAAAATGTACCAACAAGACGTATTTCCCTCGAAATATTCTCTCTTTTTTACGAGGGAAAATACGTCTGAAATTCAGGCTACCAAGTCTGCCACAATTGATTTGCTAGAACAGACCTATAACAGTACCTCAGTATCTGGAAAAATTTCAAGTTTAGTCGAATTTTACCCGTAAAAGGTACCGGAGGCCTGATTGTAAACCTTAAAAGGTATGACGAGCACCCCCGGCCAAAAATGGGGGATTTTCCCGGACCGCCAACAAGTTTAAAAGACTCGCAAGAGGCCATAGCGCGCGTAAAACTGAACTCACGGTCACTTTGGACTGCAAAACAACATCTGGTCACGTGGGAAACGTTCGCTTGGCGATTGTTGCATTTTAAATAGATTTAGATTTCACAGTTCAGTTGAGTTGATTCCAGAGGGAGTTAACAAACGCGCACTCAAAATCAAACGATTTGAGTGTTGATTTGTCCAAATTTCCAACCGTGTAACCCCCCCCCCCCCCCCCCCCCCCCCCCCCCCCCCGCGTCTCTATGCGCGAAGGTACAACAGACATCACAGGACATCTGAAGTTCTTAAAAATCGGGAACGATAGTGACGTGAAGAGCGAACCAAGGCTTCTTTTTGCTCGAGCAGGTCTGCTAGTTGCTGCATTAAGTCACCTACCACTATCAAGACAAATGTACGCCTATGATCGAGTCTATGATTATGTTTGCAAGTATAATATATAGATTTAGCCACTGGCTAAAAGCGGAGCTCCCAGTTTTTCCGAGTATGAGTGAAACAGGGTTGCCCATGTGACCATAAAAAATATATTGACAAAATTATCTTGAGATGTATACAGGAATACAGGTATACGGGAGACTATAAACTCTCCCAGTGACTCTAACAAAGCACAGAACTGCAGTTAAGAGAAAAGCTATTATTTGTGCTTTGTGTCATTCAAGAAATAACCCATCATGGCATGACCAGAGAAAGTAAGAATAGTCACTTGCCATCTTTATTTTCTATTCATCCTCCTTTGCATTTATTGGAAATTCCAATGGTAAGGAAAGGAACGTTTTTCTTCTTCTTGGAAAATGGGGGGGGGGAGGTCATAAGGGGAGGGCCATACCTATGTGTGAGCATTTCAGGGGAGGGTCACAGCATTCTTTATGTTGCTTTCCATTCAATTGGTTAATATTTTAGATGGACTACCTTAGAACTACTAACACTACTTAAGATATACACTCAATTTAAATTTGATGATGCATAGTTTACTTGGAGGGCTTGAACCAGTTGTACCTTTCCTAGTCCCATGCAGATGGGGAGTAACATGTTTTCCCTAAATATGCATGGGAGGGTCAACACATTCTTGAAAACAATTGCTGATTCTTCCCCAGTCCTCTCCTCCCTCCCCCTAAGAAAACTACCTATCCTATGTGCAAAATCCCACCATTGAGAAAAGAGCATGGTTATTCCGATATTACACAATTTATGTAACAATAAAATTATAACAAGCTAGAGCTTCATTTGGGCTAGATTTACATTATTATGAGATCATAGTATGAATGAGGAGACTTTCAGATTATGGAAATCTAGAGCAAGTAATCTATTGTTTTAGTGTTCACCAACCAGATGAACCAATAATAGTGGATAAATACTCTAATCAAAAACACAAGACTGAGACAGGGTCTAGCGCATGCTATGCTAATTGCTTTGTGTATCATTGTACAATCCTCAGCTATTGCACCCTCATCAGCTGGTGTAGACTAATTTTAGACATGTACTACCATTTTTCATCCATCCATGAAGCGTGATGATTTTTCAGAAAGATTTACTTTTCAAAGGTGCACATTTTGTCAAAAGTAGTCACACTTTTCGCTCTCTGATTGCCTGAAAAATAACGGTCAAAACCGCAGCCATCAGTGAAGGAGAAACATGACACATGCACACTTGAAAAGTAAACCTTCTTGAAAAAAATGTCACACTTCATGGATGGATCACATGGTAGTAAATGCATTAAAGTGATTCTGGATGGAAGAGCTCGTGGTGGTGGTGGTGGGGGAAGGGGGGGGGGTGTATCCTTCGCTAATCAGCAATGGTTCATGTTTTCTCTAAACGATCCCCCCTCACACACACACACACTTTGCCATACATATTCTCTGAAGATCCCCCTCACTTCAGAGTCTTCTCCACAGTCCATGTACAGTAATACTGTTGATATTATTTTTGACTTGTGCCATATGGTCTGTCCAAGGTAAGAACCATGTCTCTGGCCGCTGCCCTGATGCTGAAACTGAAAGAGCATAACCAATAACTCTGGTGAACCTAAACACAGATGATCTTGTATGTCCAAGTCTTAAATACCATGCATGGCTATGCATACACGGAGCAGATCCAGGAGTTTCAGAAAGGGGTGGGCAAATAGTGATAATAGGGCCAAAAGTTCCAGTAAATGTATGGGAAAATCTCCCCCAAAAAGGGGGCAGTGGTCCCCTCGGCCCCCTCACCATGCAAATTTTAGTAGGGAACATACTGGAGCCCCCTTGTCATTGTAAAAGCCATAAAAATCATGAATTGATCAAATCAAGAATGAATGAAATGATTTCTATTTTTTTTTGTCTAATCAAGGAGTTTTTATGTGAGATGCAACTCAAACAACCAGTGGCAGGTTCTTTGAGAAGCATTTTTACACTGTCTACATAGTTTCATTGGACATTAAAGTCAATGAAATTGCATAGATTTCATCGAATTCTTACTAAAAAGAAGCATGGCCTTCCTCAAACAAAGACAATTAATAGAATGAACTATAGAAACTTTCAATTTATAACCATGAAGTACAAACTCTGCCACGTTAATTCACTTCACTGAAGTTTACATACATAATTATAGCCCTGATTTATAAATCCTATCTTCAGATTGGGCTTGTAGAATTTAGTCAAACTTTGGTTACAGGTAAGCAATCAGTCAATCTCGAGGTACCGTAGAGCATTTTTAGAAAAAATGTCAGTACAGTCGAAACTGGTGAGTTGAAATAGGCGTGGCCCAATTGTCACATGATACTAACTCTGATCTCCCCATACTTTTGTACTGACAGGTATTTCAGTCTATGGGTAGCATTTGTGTTACATATATTGGCTGTGCCATAAAAATCAACATGCTGAATTCAAAATTGGTTGGCATGGGTGCAAAATTACTGGGTCGATCCACCTTAACCCTTTGACTACTGAAGTATTTTCCCTGAAATCTTTCTTTTTGGGGGGCAAACAGACCAGAACAGACAAACCCCTGCCCATTTTTGCATATCAGTGCCGAATTCCTGGGTTTCCTGTGTTTTATGGAGAGGAAGGCTGGGGCTTCTTTAGAGGTTTACCGCTGACTCATAAGTTACTTTCCGTTGGTGGAAAGCCCTCGCACAGGTTACACATTGAAAAAATGCCACAAAATACAACCAAAATTCCACTCAGAAGAGGCCATAGGACATCATTAAGGCTTTTATGGACAATACATTTGTGCTGTGCTTAAGAATGAAGTATGGCTGACGGGTTTAATTCACTTTTTCCACTGTTCTTCTGAGAGCTGTTGAAAAATTTTGGCATGCCCAAAATTGTGTGTTATTTTTTGTGAAATTATGTGGTTGTTTCTTTGAGAAATCCGAGCCTCTGGTCCACTCAGCCTCTCTGGTCAGTAGAAAAATCACTCTTTTGCACAATTTATCAGAGATCAAGTATCAATTTGCCGTGATTTCGATAGTAGAGCCTTCCAAGTTCCTGTAATGTAGCAATGGCCGATTTTGGCCGGTTCAGTAGTCAAAGGGTTAAGCAGCCACTTGGCTCGGCAGTCGTGAGGTACAGCACTGTGTATTAAGGAATGTCATAGAGTGGGAGGCAAGAGGCCTCTGAGGAGAAGAACAACAGGAACCCTTGACATGGTAAAGGACACTCTTATATGAAGGACCTGCCTTAAAGGGCAGACCACTAGGGAGAGAGAGACTATAATAAGAAAGACATTTTGGCAACAAAGCAGAAGAAAAAGCAGTTTAGTAAAGCACAAGCTTTTACACTGAACCATGTTGCTAAAAAAGAAAACATTTTTGTGATTGACAAATAAATATTGGTCATTATAAAAACAATCAGTCTTTTAAATATCCCACTTTGAATAAGGGTGTATTGAAAATAGATTTTGAAGCATTCAATCAGCTTCATGTCAAGGGAAACATTACTTATTCTGTGATACGGAAGCAGAATGATGCAAGTATGCTCAGTGTGGGGATAATACCAGAAAATCTAAAAGCACATGGATTAAGTTATTTTTCAATGTCATAGACTAAAATGTACTGTATTGTGTGTGGTTTTTTTGTAAATGTATGGTACGGTAGAAGTTCCTGATTTTAAGCATGACCTGAAAAAGTCTCAATTTACCTGAACGTATCAATACAAATACTGTATTTTTATTTGGAAATTCAAGAAGGGAGGGGAGGGGAGGGAATATTTTCTGGAACCACACATTGGTCTTCTCAATTTAGGTGCAAGTCTTGCCTGAGATAATAAAGTATTCAGAGCTGGAAATTAAGAAAAACAAGTGTTTTTTTTTCATTGTGTGGTTCCAGAAATTATCCATACCCACCCTACGGAAGGGCATTGGAAATTCCGGAGCGGAAATTCCAGAGGGGTTGGGGGGTCACTTTTCAACACCCTTCCGGGGGAGGGGGGGTATGGATATTTTCTGGAACCACACATTTTACAGACCGACTAGGTGAGAATGTAACTGAGAAACTTCAGTCCTAAATGATAAAAGTTTAGTTGCAAAAGTGACTTATACGTGTGCAATTTCCAGCCCTGGTATACATGTAGGCAGCATGCCACTACAGTACAGTAAATCTCTAGAGTTACAGGAACACCCAACCTTGAATAAGTACCCATAAAATTGGTGCCCCTCCCCCTTGATAAATGAAGAGCTGATATTTCTCTAGAGCAAATAAGTGTAGAATTTATAGTCCTTTGTATGATAAATTGGACATTATTTAACAATTATTTGCCTCAGGCGCCGTAAATATCGGCGACAAAGTCACCGAGACGAAATCGGTGACAATTCGCCAATATTTACAAGATTTCAGGATTATGGTTTTGACAAAACTCAGTCACCGATTTTCACTCGGAGTTTTAAGAAGTGCGACAACCAAACTAAGGAAGAAAAGTAATATTCGACATTATACTGGATTTACAAGCTTGGAAAAACTATACAATGTCCATAATTTTTTTCCCTACAGTGAAATATGGATGTGACTTGGCTTACTGGGGTACGGAAACTGGGTGAAGAAAAGAATAAACACTTGCACTCTGTACAACTCTGATTCAAATTCTGAGGAGTCACAGTGATTGCGAAACAGAATCAGATCCAAGAAGTCATATACTTTCAAAACAGGATCAACTACTTAATGACTCTGATGAAGCTAAGACTAGGACTGACTTGAACTTGGAACTTGTTGATAGTTAGTCAGGAGATTTTTCCTATATTTTTCAGGCTTTTTTCGAAGTTTAGCGTTTTTCGCCGTGTCGGCCACCATGTTGAAAGCCTTTGCTTACCCAATTCAGGTCACGTGACTTTGTAGCGAAAGAGGTCTATTGTTTTAGTATAATTACTCAAGCGACTTTTAAAATTTTGACAAAAAAATCGGATTTAGGAGTATTTTTGTTTTAGTTTCTTGTAATGCACCAGTCAAAGTAAACCCTGACCCCACCCCCCCCCCTTCCCCGCCCCGGGATATGTGGGGCTTTGGTGGGGATTTAGAGCCTTTTTAGTGACTATCTTTGTCCCGTGTAGGTGGGGCACTAGCTCATTTTGCCATCCCTCACCAAGGATGTGGGGCTTTAGTTGGGATTAGCTCAGTAAAACAAAATGACAGCCAGTTTTCTTGCTGGCAAGTCTAAAATGCAGGGCTAAAAAATGCATACAGAAAATGCATGTACGGTCTCTTCTCTCTGAAAACTTGAAATAAAAGAACAGTTTTATTTCATCATGTGATATTGCTAGTACAGGGCCCGTGGTTTGATGCGCTGGTGCGGAAACGCATAATTTGGCTTTCTCCGCATAATGCGCATAATCCGTAAAATCCCGCATAATCGCGCATAATTTCCCAAAATTTTGTGAAAAACATTAAAAAGGCATCATTAATCGGTGAATTTCAAACTTGCTTACCTATTTTTTCTCACAAAAGTGATACATTTCTTCTGAAATCGTCTGCACTCTATGCTAATAGCGTCGCGCTGGGAACTGATATCGAAAAGCAATAAAACGTGCCTAATTGGCCAACTAGCTAATATTTCCAGCTGAGCAAGATAGATTCAAACACATGTTTGCGCTTTGGATATTTTACAAAGAAAAATCAAGGCGGAACAGGACGCTAACACATGACATTACCCTTTTTCATTGAACTTTGTTATTGTTACAGACAACAATTTTATTTCACAAACAACAACGCGAAAAATACCAGCCACTCGAACAGCTCCCTCGATAGCAAAAAAAAAAAAAACACACTGACAGAATAACAGGGCACGTTTCCGGTTTTATAAAAGCCCTTACACTACTTCCGCCGATAGTGCAGATCGCTCTCACGATCAGGATTAATTTTGATCGCAGAACGACGGCAAACAAGCGCAACGATGTTTTTGTGATAACGAGAGGTCGTAACGATAGCTCTGTTAGTGTGCGTATACCTCTTGTGACCGTTCAGTTCATGGTTGGATAGGAGTGCGTTGCTACGATCCTTGCGGTATGAAAAAGTGTGCCCCTTGAGTAAACGAAAGAAGACCAAGTACTAATCTTTACTACCGTGTAGCTGAAGATAGTTGGTAACGCTTCTTTGTAAGAAAGTACAAAAAAGAGTACTTTCTTTTTTGTAAGAAAGTAACGTCTCCCTGAAAGAAAATGTTAGTAAAGCGAAGCGATTGGAACTCATCACAGAGCATTTTATAGACAAACAAAAGTTGTTAAAGTTAAATAGCAGCTATATCCATGTAACAAAACAGGTGAAAAGAGGAAAATATGTTACGGCACTTGGAAAAAAATATTGCGCAATCCCGCATAATTTCGTATTTTTAGCGCATAATTTCGAATTTTTAGCGCATAATTTCAGAAGAAATCGCGCATAATTTCAGAAAAAATCCCGCATCAAACCACGGGCCCTGCTAGTACATCAATTAATAACAACATTGACAAACTGCGGTAAAAGGCAGAAAGAATCTTGAACTGTCAAGCATGCCATTGCTTTTTAGGCAGTTGTTTTATCCTTTACATCTCAAGGGGGTATAATTTTCTCGATTTCTCAGATCTTAACGCAGGCATTTCCAAAAGAAAAGATTGGACTTTTTTAGCGCTATTTTAGCTTAGATTTGCCCTTTGCAGAAGAAAGCTACAACTACAATCAATATGTTATAGGTGTGCCTCTGATACAAAATATCAATATCTATCGGGAATACAGCAGGCTGTCAAAACAAGCCAGCGACCTCCGAATGTGAGAGTTTTTATTGATATTTTTGGCAAACTTTTTAATGGTCTGTTATTTCCTTCTTCCGTTATGTTGCACCCGCATTGACATTCTTGTTATTTTTTCCTACTTTATTTTTCTGCCACGTGAGGGAGAATCTCAAGATTTTTGATGAAGTTGGGTTGACATATTCTTGGGCTGCCCCTGGGGGTGGGGGATTTCGTGCTATTTAGCCCATAAAACCTGTCCCCACAGGGTGGGGAATTTGGACGTTTTAGCACCAATTTCATTCTAATGCCCCCACATATCCCGGGGTGTGGGGTCTCGGGGTTTACTTTGACTGGTGCATAAGTAAGTGTGCGGGCAATCCCCAATGCTTTCAATGTGAATATAGCAAAATATTCAGAACCTCTTGACTAATCAGTGTGCAGAATCGTTTTAGTCAATTATACTTATATTAATTATGGGCTTTTCAAACAAATAATCTAGATTTTGAAAATACCTCTCCCCACTTTCCAATATAAAAGTGCCAAGTGCCTTACCCAAGGATTTATGGTAGTTTTTGGTGTGTTGTGCCGGCCGGTTATCTGAGCCATAGCAAATTTGAAGTAAACTCCCTGGGGATCGGGGCACGAATACAAGACAAACCACTGATATTTCCCCCACTATTGCCGGGCAAAGTCCCCGCATGTCGCGGGGGTTGGGGTCGGGTGGAAGCAAATGACTAGTGCATTAATTACTTTGTGAGTGGTTTCACTACAGTCATAATATGAAAATTCTGGCTTCAGTGGGCAAGGTTTTATCAGTTAATACGAGTAGAAATTGATTCTCATGATAAATTTGCAATGGAAGCGTACAATAGAACATGACTTAAGGCGAGGAAAACCCGCAATAAAACGAGGAAGTTGGCTAGTTCTGTTTTTTAGGAACGCTAACAACACCTTCGCTTTACGAAAAAAAAAAACAGCTTCCTGCTAGCAGAGGCCCTCTCTTTTCTATGCAGTTCGCTGCCTGAGAGTCGCGAGAAAAGAGACCCTCAGCCAGCGAAATGTAGTGTAGAGACAAGAGGCTTCCGCTAGCTCGTTCTTTGTGGACTAGGAAATTCTTCCTGCCGATTCAAAAAATCAGTGCAATGCTCGATTCACAATGAACAGCGAGGCTTACCTTTATCCAGAGCAGCTTCAGTGTTAATCCTGCATGGAACTTGCAAATGTCCTCATATACAGTATAAACAATTACAAAGTAAGTTGGACAGCTCGCAGGGCCGCCATTAAGATTTACGTACACGTGCTCTACTCTACTCGCACAAATTACTTCTCCTACTGATCAAACCGTATCGACCAACGCTTCTGCCGTTAGATGAGAATCAAAACAAAGTTTTATACAATTTCAGTAAGTCCAGCAAAGCAGTTAAGCATGACCGACAAGTTTATGTGACCTGCTGGTCTTAGGCTATGATCATGCTTCGCTATAAACAACAAGAAGAGACGATAGTTGACAACAACCTACCTTTTCCGTGACATAGTATCAGCCACGTAGCTTCCTCCAGGTTATTTAGTCCTCGAAAAACTGTGAAAAAGCCACTGTCCTGTTCTAAACACCTCAGGTTCAAAGAAATCTCGAAAAAGGTCAATACAAGGCGAAGATCTTAAATTTTTCCTTGTTCGCTGCAGCGTGACATGTAGTTGCCGGCTCAAGAAGAAACTCTTTTGACTTCTACAGACACTTTTAGTCCCGAAATTTGCGTAGTACGAATCTAGTTGGTCCTGCAGGTCTTCTGTAGTCGCTTAAAGTAGTTATTTTCTTCATGGCCGCGATAGAAGTAGCTCAACATTTTAAAATTTGCTCGAGGATTCACCTGGTACTGTATTTTTAAAATCTTCTGTAATGACGTCACAGTCACGTGAACACCTCCCCCCCGACCACCCCCCCCCCCCCCCCCCCCCCTCCACCCCACCCCCCCGGACACTCGCGGGAATTATGTTCAAAAATCACTTCAGTCATTCTTTTTTTCTTTGGGTACCATGTGAAATTAGCTTCACAGGAAAACACGGAAATTACGTTCAAAAATCACTTCGACCCCTTTCTGGTTCTGGACGCTTTTTTCTTAGGTATGGTGCTCCGCTCTGCGGCCTTCGGCCGCTAAGGAGCTCTGATTATCTATCATTAGCCTTGCCTTGTTATCGTTATGTTATTGTTGTTATCGAATTATTCATTGTTTTGCTTACTTTATTTTTTAGCGGAGCTCCAGCGCGGGCCGAAGGCCCGCGCAAGCGGAGCACCATACCTAAGGAAAAAACGTATAGTATACTATCGAGTTGATTTTTGAACGTCACGGGCATTATGCATCATTTTGATGACGTCATTGATGACGTAAGGGCACGTGACTTTGGTGTAGAGTTCCTCTTATGGTCTTTGAAAGTTTGTCCAAGTTTGGTTTCTATAGAAGCTACCCTTCGGGAGATATGATTTTTTCTTTATTTTTCTGGTATTAAACCTATAGCGTACGCCGTCCGTCCATCGTCCGTCCGACGTCCGTCCGTGTACACATGGGAACCCTGTGGTATGCAAAGAAAAAATCATATCTCCTCAAGGGAACATGCTAAGACAACCATACTTGGGATATTTTGTCTATGCCAGGGGGGTGCTGTAACACTGACACGTGATGTGACGTCATCGATGACGTCATCAGTGATTGAAAAATTAATATCTCGTGAAGGGAAGACTCTAAGGGACCGGTCATTATTTATGTCGGAGAGGGGGGTGGAGGAGAAAATACCTGTGATCCAAAAAAAATTCAAGAACCCCACCTGATAGCATTGATTGTTTTCGGGAGCCCCCCTCTGATAGACTGAAACATTTCAGGACCCCCCTTCCCCTCCATCCATGTCAGTTGTCAAAAGGTCCTTTGGTGAAGGGAGTCCAAATCCCATTTCTCAGTGTAAAAGTTTCGCAAGATCCCAGTCCTGAAGTTTTTTTTTCACAGAAATCCCAGTCATAGTTTTCAAAATCCCAGCAAAAGTATGAGTACAGAGTGTTTGTATTGCAGTCGTAGGGCAAAATTTTAAAAGCAGATCACAAATTTTTAAAGCCACTCTTTACAGACATTGATATTTGATTGTTGGTTCAGTTAAAGGCAAGTTGACGTTTCTTAACATTTTTCCCATTTCTAGTTCTATTGGCCAAATCCTAGTCCCAGTGACTCCATTCCCATTTTCCAAGCCTAACATAAGGTGTCTCACAATAGCTGTCATGGCACGTCACTAAAACCTCCTACCTCATCCTCTTTCCTGGAGCCAGTATCAGGGTCTCTTAAAATGCTAAGAGTGTTAAGATTGAGTAGATGGCGAGCGCGTAGCGCGAGCCGAAATTTTTTCAGACTTTTTGCTGATATAGACAAAATAATTGTTTCTCGAGACCCCCCTTAACTGCCATTTTCCCCTTTCAAGACCCCCCTTGTGTTCGTTTAAACAATCTCAGGGGCCCCCATTTTCTCCTCCACCCCCAAAATACGTTTTGGTGGATGTTGGTATATCTGTGAATCAGAAAAGGATGCCCTGCTTTATGCCAAATGATAGGCGTTTTGTAGTTTTTCTCTCTAGATTTGATTTTTTAATGCTACTTGCAGAAAGCTGATGTTTTCCCTTTTGACGCAGGACCGAAGCGTTTTATTAGGCCTTCGTTGTTGAAAACTACAATAAGCTTAATACTAATAGAATTCTCTAGAGTTTTAGGGTCGCATATAAGCTTAACTGAAAAAAGCTAAAAACTGGAAAAGGCTCAAAACTGTGAAAAACAATTTGAGTCCCGACTAATCCGCGACCTCTCGAATTCACGTTCTGCCCCCCCGTGACGTCACAAGGTGGAGCCGGCCGAAACAAACTCAAAATGGGGGGCGGGGGGTGTGGTCAGGGGGGAGGATATTGGGTGGTCAGGGAGGGGGGATGCTCACGTGAAAGTGACGTCACACTACAGTGAACCCAAATACGGCAAATCTGCTTGATCACTGATTATTCAGTTTTTTGATCGCCGCCAATAATAAAATACTACTGCAAGCGACTGGAGAACCAACTAGAACCGGACTACGCAAATGTGTCGGGACTACCAGTCTCTGTAGAAATCAAGAAAGTTTCTTCTTGTTCAAAAAGAAGGCGGACAAGTGAGAGTTTCTGGCGAAGTTGTAAAGTTGTAACTGGTCATTCGATCGCCATTCTTCGGGGTTTCATTTGACAAATCTTTGACAGTGTTCTGGGGTTCTGTGCGGTTTGGGCGTTTTAGACAAGCTTACAGCGGCTTTTTAAAGGAGAAAAACTTACCCGGGGAAACTACGGCACGGAACAGGTGAGTTTTCATTCGACTTGTTGTTTGGCTTCTTGTTGTTTGATTTGGAGAAACTCTTTGGTAGCCATGCAACATTCGTGGTTCAAACTCAGGGACGTCAAGTCCCGTCTCCCGGGAAAAAATCAAGAAGACTGACCTGGATAGGGAGAGCAGGACATTCCCAAGTTCCGAGCAGGATAAACACTGAAGTTGTTTCTACACGGGAGAAAAAGCTACACGGAAGGAAGATAACTAAGCAGAAGCTAAAGTTTGTCATGTTTGTTAATCGCGCAGAACGTGAATTCGAGAGGTCGCGGATTAGTCGGGACTCAAATTGTTTTTCACAGTTTTGAGCCTTTTCCAGTTTTTAGCTTTTTTCAGTTAAGCTTATATGCGACCCTAAAACTCTAGAGAATTCTATTAGTATTAAGCTTATTGTAGTTTTCAACAACGAAGGCCTAATAAAACGCTTCGGTCCTGCGTCAAAAGGGAAAACATCAGCTTTCTGCAAGTAGCATTAAAAAATCAAACCTAGAGAGAAAAACTACAAAACGCCTGTCATTTGGCATAAAGCAGGGCATCCTTTTCTGATTCACAGATATACCAACATCCACCAAAACGTATTTTTCGATCGACTGTTGTTGCTACACTACACATTGGCCGGCAATCGATGGTGGTGGAGTCTTGATCTTTTTATTGGATTCCAAGCGGCAGGAAATAACTACTTACTAACCGAGAGTGAGGGCATTACGTGAAATATCAAACTGAGGTTTTGGCGTATCGACCGAGCGATAGCGAGGTTGATACGCCAAAACCGAGGTTTTGGCGTATCATGTTAACAGGCGTTTCATGTTAACAGGCCCTAAATATTATTGGGAGCTCCGCTTTTAGGCAGTGCCTAAATCTATATATTAGTTATTGTTTGTAACGTTTAAAGGGTGTGACCGCGCTATTATGCATCCGATCGTTTTTTGACCAGAACAATATTTGCCAGCTGCTCCATAGTTAAATGGGCTCAATGAAGAAAAGGACTGGCCACGCCCATTCCTCCTGTGCCCTGCTGCAGGGCGCCATATGAACAGGCTATCCAAGAAGCTGTTTCCCTGTGCTCCTGTAGTTTTGTCCAGTGATTGTGAAACTCCTCGACACTGGACAAATCTTGAGAAAATAAATGAAGAGATTGTGGACAGCATTCTATAGAACTACCAATAAAAAATTGTATGACTAGTTTTACGGGAAAACTAGGTAGTCTGCGTCGGCGGAGACGTGAACATGAACAACCAAAGGTTGAGATTTATGTTAAACGCCGTGGAAAAATGGTGTTTTGCTGACGTTTCGAGCGTTAGCCCTTCGTCGGAGCAAAGAGAGAAAACTGAGGGAGTGGGGCTGTATATAAAGTAAATGTAGAGCCGTTGCTAGGCAACAGATAAACATTCGGAATGACTAAAGGTGATAATTGGTTAAGAATAACAAAGGATGCCATGGGCCATGGAAATCGCAAACTAGTGATAAAAGTAAAGAAAGAGGAAATATGATGAGATGTAGAAAACTAGATATAATTTGCATTTTCTAGTACATTTGAAAGTGCCGGGCTGTTGACCGCCAGGCGCGAGAACGCCTCTAACGAGAGAATTGCGCAAGTTTCGGTCCCGCTTAAAAGAGAACAAAGGCGGCTTGGGGAAAATTGCGGCTGTTTCCGGGTCCCTTTGTAGAATCTTAAAGTTCCTGGATACAAAATGCTTGATTGCTAGGTTAGTAGGATGAAAAGTAAGGGGGAAGGAATCCTATCCTCTAGAGTGGGTTCTGATGGCTGCAAGGCTGTGGTTCTGTCGATCGAACGGGCGCGGCTAAGGGCGTTAGCATGTAATTGCATGTAATTGTCCTACAGAGCTCATTTCGAGCTATTTAGACAAACAGATGGCCCCGTTTGTCAAAGCACTTCCCTCTTATATTAAGGACACCAACCATGCTCTCCACATTTTCAATAACTTTTCTTTTCCTGCCGATAGTGCGCATAGGTTTATCTTCACTATGGATGTTAAGTCTTTGTATACAGTCATTCCCAATGACGAGGGTCTAAAGGCCCTTAAACACTTCTTTGACCGCAGGAGTGTCTTAGAACCTAGCCCTGCCACTCTACTCAGACTAGCTGAGTTAGTCCTCACTCTTAACTGCTTTTCTTTTTCAGGCGATTTTTATCAGCAAGTCAATGGAGTAGCCATATGGGCACTAAAATGGGACCCAGTTACGCCAACCTCTTCGTTGGCTACATCGAGGACCTAATTTTTCAGCAGTACGATGGCCCCACGCCTCATTTCTACGGACGCTACATTGACGATTGCATTGGCGCTACATCGTGCCCTAAGCCTGACCTCGAGCGCTTCATTTCTTTTGTCAACAACTTCCACCCAGCGCTCGAATTCACATGGGAAATTTCGGAGACCTCTCTCACATTCTTAGATATCAATCTTACTATTAACGGAGATCGCTTAGCTACTTCGGTTCACTACAAACCTACTGATTCTCATGGTTACCTGTTGTTCTCTTCATCGCACCATAGATCGCACCCCGCGCATGTCAAGACAGCTATCCCGTTCTCCCAGTTTCTCCGACTCCGTCGCTTGTGCAGCAAGGAGGCCGATTTTATGGCTAAATCGGACGAAATGAGCGAGTTTTTTAGAAATCGTGGTTACCCTTGTAGAAGCCCTAAATGTAATAACTGGCCCTTAAAGTGTAATAGGCCCCAAGTGTAATAAAAATTGGCCTTAAATGTAATAAAGGCCCTAAGTGTAATAAAAAGTGGCCCTAAGTGTAATAAAGGCCCCAAATGTAATACAAAGTGGCCCTAAGTGTAATAATGGCAATGACCATCCATCGAGAGCGAAAACATATAATTATTTTGGAAAGAACCATGAGTAAATTGGCATTATTAATTTGTTTCAAAATTGTGACTATCGAAATCCACCAAAATTTGGACGCACGCAATTTCAACAGTGTTTTTTTCTTTTTTCTTTTTCAAGCATGAATTCAGCTATGGGGCTCCCGGCGCTCATTCCAAATACAGTGGTACTTCAATCAAGCTGCCACCCTCGAAACCGAGCCAAGTGGCCACTTTAGAGAGGTTGGCCGCTGAATAGACGTATTAAAATCCAGTACTTTAGTGACAAATGCGGTATTTTGGGACGGTAATCAGTGGCTACTCAATAGAGGGTGGCCGCTAGAGGTATCACTGTAATATATTGATAATATATACATTTAGCCACTGGCTAAAAGCGGAGCTCCCGGTTACATGTTTCCGTGAGAATAAAACATGGTTGTCATGGGTACATTGCTTGTCACTGTGGACTGGCTGTGTGGAAGACTATAACCTACCCAATGGAATGATTCTAACAAAGCACAAACATACCATAAAGAGAAAAGCTTTTATTTGTCAATATATTCATAAAAGATTCAAGAAAATACCCACCATGGAATGAGCAGAGAAGTTCAGAAAAGTTGGTTGTCAATTTTGGTATTTGTATTTATCCTGCTTTGTATGTATTGGAAATTCCAATGGTAAGGGAAGGAATAGTAAGGGGAGGGCCATCCCAATTCGTGAGCTTTTCAGGGGAGGGACCATTTCCATTACATTAATTGTCCTTTTAAGAGCTACCACTTTATGAGTTACGGAATTGTTCTCGGATGGCTTGGAACATAACATTACACAAAGGTGAGTGAAGAGTTGTACCTTTCCTAGTCGATCCCATGCACATTACATGGATGTTTCCCTAAACGACGCATGAGAGGGCATTTTTTTAACTGTGTGGTCCCAGAAAATATCCATACCCCTCCCTCTCGAAAGGTTGGTAAAAATACAGTACTTGTATGGAAAAGATCAGGTAAATTGATCCCAATCCCTCCAGAATTTCCATGGGGGAGGGGTATGGATATATTGTGGAACCACACTTTGCTGAAATTCCCAAAAAAAAAACTACCTACCCTATGTTCAAAACCCGCCATGTATGATGGGGTGTCGGAAAAACGAAGATGGGAAAAACGAAGATGGAAGACCTAAGAGGCCTCTTCGTTTTTCCAAACGGAAAAACGAAGACCCCCTAGAAATGTGACTGTACTCGTGTTCCTGCCCTCTGCTCTTCGTGATTTCATGTAACTTAATTTTAGCAAACATGGACGAGCTAACTTGGGATCTTCGTTTTTCCAACAGGAAAAACGAAGACCCCATGAAATAATGACTGTACTCACGCTCAGGTCATCGGTTTGACTGTATTACAGCATTTTTGCTTGCTTTTCTATCGTGCAAATCGAGTAATTTGTCGATCGGTTGGCTCTATTTTTCGATCGCTGTTATTTACTGGGGCCCGCAAACAATGAACAGCGGTTTTATTTCCACAGGGAGTCGAAAAGAGGCGGGAAAATAACAACAACAAGAACATTCGCCATATTTTGATTTCAGTAACTATTCTATCCTCTCTCTTTGTCATTCGGGCTGCTCGCCGTAATTTAGGAAACTCTTGGCGCATTATTGGAGAAAAATTATTTTGGGGTCTTCGTTTTTCCCATCGGAAAAACGAAGATCCTCGTATATTTTCTTTACTAAGCGTGATTTTGACTCAATAACTATCCTATCCTCTCTCTTTGTCATTCGGGCTGCTCGCCGTGCTTTAGGAAACTCTAGGGTGCTCGCCGTGATTTAAGAAACCCTTGGCGCATTATTGGAGAAAAATTATTTTAGGGTCTTCGTTTTTCCCATCGGAAAAACGAAGACCCTCGTATATTTTCTATGCTAACTTTTATCCATAGATAAAAGTTATCTGTTGTATAGGATTTGTTCAGGATTTATCCGTTGGATAAGCGTTTATCTATAGATATGTCTTAACTGACCTTCTAGGAACCGGCCCCAGGAAGTTAGCAGAGAAAAGAGATTAGTTCATCAATAAGTACACTGCCACTCTGACAGTCTACAATCCAACATTGGTGCAAATAACAATAGGATTACCGTAGTTTTGTAATTAAGTTTTTGTTTTCTTGAGTTATAGACTCAATTTCAGTTTTCTATTTCTTAGACATGTCAACTTGTGAAATGCAGAGAGGAGAGGCCTGTGGTAGCAGGAAAACAAAAACAAATGACATAATTTTCCCATCCTTACCGTGTTTTCTAGGAGGGGAAATCCAGAATGTCGAATTTTAGGCGAGGAAAACACGCATAACCCGCAGTTGTTAGAGGAAGTTGGCAGGTTCCAAAAATACTAGCTTGCCTCGAAGTCTTGGTTTTCTCTTCTAGTTTTCATTTTTGTGACATTCCTTCGCTTTCCAAAACATGACACGACTCGGTCGTTCGGTCTTGGACTATTAATTAAATAAAGGTTTCTGTTCTGTTCTAGCGACGTTTACCTTTATTCCTGTGTGTAGAAACAACTTTAGTGTATCCTGCCTGAACTCCCATCTCCCTATAAAGAAATTACAAGTGAGTTTAAACAACTCGCAATGGCCGCCATAATAACTTAAGATTTAGACTCGTCTCCCCTCACACTTTTATTTCTCCTACTTATCAAACCGTAACGACTAACACTTAACTACCGTTATGTGGAAATCAAAACAAAGTTTTATTCAATTAACCAAGTAAGTAATCTAGCAAAGCAGTATTTGGGTAGTTCATGACTTTCATGTGGTCCAGGCTAGCTTCGCTCTAAAACAACAAAGACGGCGACAGTCGACAACAATATTACAAAGTGAATAAAAACCCACCTTCACAGGAAAAATTTCGGATTTCCAAGTTGGGAATTTCTTGGAATTTTTCCCAATCATGTGAAAAATTGGGAAAAAAATTCCAAAGTTGTGAAAATTCTGGGAATTGATTACGCATCTGTTTGTCCATAATTGGGATTTTTTTTGGAAATTATTATATGGCAACGATAGTACGCGCGCTCTGATTGGCTAACGAGCGGGCGTAACTCTCCGTAATGCCCACGGGCATTATGGAAATTCTTAATGCCCGCTCGCAGTTCACGACTGGCAAAAATTAATCTCCTTGAAATAACATAAATTCAAAAAGTTTTTCAGCGAGATTCACAACAAGGAATACTTGAAAGAGTATAACACAAATCTAACTTGTGACAAGAGGAAAATAAAGGCCTGAATATCAGAAATGACCTGTTTACAAAAGCAAACCAGAGCCAAAAATTACTTTAAGAAATCGAGTCTATCAGGAGAAAATGAGAACTGTGAAGGGAGTCAAAAGATCAGGAAAAGGTAAAAGCTACATGTAAATGAAAATTTTATTGGGAATTCAAGAAATTTGAGAGCTAAAAAGAATAACAGAAAGCGAGTTCAAACTGTGTGCTTACCGATAACTGATAGTGAAGTCGTTGATTTCCTTTCTCTCTCCATCTCCGAGTTAAATTCATTCTTACTTGACGTTTGCTTTTGCACAAAAGCCGGCTAAAATAACCATTGCAATTTTCTGGAGGATAGCTTGTGAAATATCTTCTTCAGGTTTAACTCTTCTTCCGTATTTTTTTAAAAGCCTTTTCCTAGTGCAACAGGAGCAATGTTTTCCCCAATGGTGCTAAAAAAAGTTGAGCTGACGTTTGAAACTTCTGTAACTTCCTCAAAAGTTTCTCACAAATGACTAAACAACATTATAAAATATCTGTAAAAGAAAGTATTCCGAAGTATTTGACATCCATAAGAGATTTAGAGCAAGTCTGGCGTGGTTTGCACACACAGGTTTGTTCTATCAGTTTGACTCAGAGAATGAAAAACTCTGAATGAACTCGAGCGCGACGCGGGCGCGTGTCTGAGTTATTTCGGCGGGAAAATGAACTAAACGAGGCGATCGACTTCCGGTTCGTAAAAAGTTTGTAGAAAAAGTGCCATATAATAAACAACTTACTAACCTCGACCGTTCGGGCATTACGTGAAATATCAAACCTCGGTTTTGGCGTATCAACCTCGCTATCGCTCGGTCGATACGCCAAAACCTCAGTTTGATATTTCACGTAATGCCCTCACTCTCGGTTAGTAAGTAGTTAATATTGTACACAAATTTTACAAACCCAATATTGGGAAATTTTAGGATGTAAACCCAAGGTTGGTTTTAAAGTGGGTCATAAAATTCCCAAAGATGGAGAAAAAATTGGAATACAAATCCCAAAGTTGTGAAAATTATGGAATTGATTCCACATCTGTTTGTCCATAATTGGGATTTTTTTGGAAACTATTGTACACAAATTTTACAAACCCAATATTGGGAAATTTTAAGATGTAAACCCAAGGTTGGTTTTAAAATGGGTCATAAAATTCCCAATGATGGGGGAAAAAATGTGAATAAAAATCCCAAAGTTGTGAAAATCCTGGAAATTGATTCCACATCTGTTTGTCCATAATTGGGATTTTTTTGGAAAATATTTTACACAAATTTTACAAACCCAATATTCGGAAATTTTAAGATGTAAACCCAAGGTTGGTTTTAAAATGGGTCATAACATTCCCAATAATGGGGGGAAAAATGTGAATAAAAATCCCAAAGTTGTGAAAATCCTGGAAATTGATTCCACATCTGTTTGTCCATAATTGGGATTTTGTTGGAAAATATTGTACACAAATTTTACAAACCCAATATTGGGAAATTTTAAGATGTAAACCCAAGGTTGGTTTTAAAATGGGTCATAAAATTCCCAAATGATGGGGGGAAATGTGAATAAAAATCCCAAAGTTGTGAAAATCCTGGAAATTGATTCCACATCTGTTTGTCCATAATTGGGATTTTTTTGGAAATTTTGTACACAATTTTACAAACCCAATATGATTTTAGAATGGGTCACAAAATTCCCAAATATGGGAGGGGAAATGGATGTATTAACCCAATGTTAGTTTTAAAATGCCCCAACATGGGAAATAATTGGAATAAAATTACTCCAAAATTGTGAAAATTCTGGGAATTGATTTCACCTATGTTTGTTCATAATTGGGATTTTTTTGGAAACCTTTGTACAGAAATTTACAAAATACAATTTTGGGAAATTTTGGGATGTAAACCCAAGATTAGTTTTAAAATGAATCATAAAATGCCCAACAATGGGGCGAAAACAAAGTTATGAATGTTTTGTTCATAATTGGGATTTTTGGGAAAGATTGTACGCAAATACAATAGTTGGGAAATGTAAGGATGTAAAGCTTGGTTTATAAAAGGGTGATGAAAATAATTAAAAATGTTAAGATTTTCGGGGTGGGGATGCTCTTCACTAGGAACTTCAAAATAACGGAAAAACCTATCACTTTCTTAATTTGGGTTGCCTGAGCCACACGTGACCTTTTCCACCAATCAAGATAATCTATCCACGAGGCGCGAAAAAAACAGCCAAAAAGGAATTGACCAATCACGAACTCTCATTAACCCCACGTGTAAAATAGAAGGAAGACAGTTTTCTTTCGCTCGTGTGGCGGAAAGCAACTGTCGATCTTGAGCAGCCTAAAACGAGTTAAACTCGGAGGAAATAATCAAAAATTAACTGAACTGCTCGGGGAGACATAGCCAAAGCTTTTGCAGGTATGTTCGATCACAATTTCCATTTGTGTGCATTGGTATTTGCTTCTTCAGTCATGCATTGTTCACGTTTAATTTCTGTCTTTGTTTTCAAATAGCTGATGAAGAAATAGTTTAAACGCTGATGTCATTATTGATCTTCTCGAAAGAGTTTCAGGCGCTAAAATCTTTAAGACGTTAGGAATCAATTACGGCAAGGCCATAAAGCTCAAAAAAGAATTTGGGAGACTTCTGCCATCAAAACTTTGATGAAATGCAAGACGCTCCCGGCACAAAGTGCGAAGCCTTCAAGGACTTGTCAATCTTGCACTAGAAGTATACGAAGGCCATATCTTAACAAGTGAGTTTCTAGTGAAAATAGCGAAACAAGTTTACAATAGCGTAACGGACAATCTTCCTAGCTTTTTATTTCTGACAGTTTTGTATTATTCATGAATGAGCAAAAGCGTTACGCTTTCTGCTGTACTTGAAGCTTGCCTGAGTTTGTCTTCCATCAAATCCTGAGCAGAGTTAAATTTCACAAACGTTAACAACTAGTAATACAAAACCAAATCACTGCAAATGTAGATTTGAACATACGCTTGTCGAAGTACAAGAAATCACACAAACCATCAAAACGACCTTAAACATGCGCCCTTTTTTTTACGACAACGGAAAAGTGTCTTGAGCGAACATTTTTTTAAACTTTGAAGACACAGAAAAACTTATTCTGGCATTCGGCGGGTCTCATTTGCAGATCGCAGGTCGCAGGTCGCAGTACGAGATATAAATGGAATATTTGCAAAGCGAATGTGATTTTTATATTTTCTCTTCCGCCTATCGCGATCTACTAGTTATTAATCTGTAGCCATTATACTCAAGCGATTGATTATGTAACAATCACGGTCACGTGGCGGCCGCTGGCTCCCCGAGGAGAGGACTTCCATTAACCCCCCTCTAGGGGACGGATTTTGCAATTAGTCATTCGTCGAGACCTTGAAGCGAGCACGCTGGTTTTTCCTTTGACGAGGTAAGAATGCTATTTTAAAGGTCTTTATGGGTCATTACGAGCCCTAGTTTATAGCCCGAGGGTGTTGGTAATATTTCTATTTTCCCTCATAGTAACTTCGGGAGTTTGTCGCGTCTTATCACCTGATATTGTTTTATTCGTAAGCATTTTAGTTGATCGATCTTGTCAACCGTTCTCGCTGGGCTTCTCTTCTCGCTTCATTGATCTCTTTGTAATCTGTGTTCCCTGTATTCTTGTGCAATTGCCTTGTTTTGTCCTTTCTCTGTGTTTGTCTTTATTAAAACTCTCAAAAGAGACCTCCAACGAGGTGGTTTTGATTCGAAACTTCGATCGCTCGGTATTAATATAACTTATAAAGGGCACCGCTAGTGTCACGCTCACCTACATTTCGCGATATCCTTATCTTAGAGATCGGCACCAATGACCTTGCCAACTTGGCGCCTGAAGTTGTAGGAGTTGATGATCTCGTGTTGGAACGATTTCCAGTGCATATCATCGTAGTTTGCCATGTTAACCCTAAGGGATTGGCTTGCCGGGACGCAGCCTTCGGCAATACCTTGAAGCTGTACTGGGGTATTACAAATGTGGCGAGCAATCAGGGACATCCAATGCTCTGTATTTTTGTTAAAGCTTGATGTGTAATCGTCATGATGTTATATTTCAAAAACGAGTTCAAGTGTTTCATTGGGTTTGCAAACAACTAGAAAACCATTGAAACACGAGCGGCGTAGCCGCGAGTGTTTTATTGTTTTCGAGTTGTTTGTAATCCCAGTGAAACACGCAGAACGAGTTTTTGGAATTACTTCTCACACAAATAAAATACACAGTTTATATCATGTTATGCAATCACGCTTAGAATGTTAAAGAACAAAAACGTGATTACATATAAGCCCAAAGACGCCAAATTAGCTGATTACATCAGCCCTTTTGTTCAGGCAAAGAACATGCCATCTAATCAATTGCTAGATTGTACAACCTTGTATATGCTAATTGAATTGCCATTTCACCTTGAACATGGCGCAGTCAAGGTTTCGTCCGCCTAAGACTGCGGAAGAAAAAGAAAGGATAGCGGTATCCGCCCAAAACTCTCTACCAAATCATGGGCGAGATACGTCGGTATGTGCTGGAACGAAAGCCCAACCTGGATTTCAATTTCTTGGATGGCAACGACAAAGGTTAGTTTATGTTTATATGTCCACGTTTCTGCTCCAAGCATGCCATTAGCCACGATAATATCAGTGTAATTTGGAGAGCTAGAAAGCAGTGAATTCACTAGGAGCAACCAAAATATTAGCCTACGTTTGTTAAGTAAGCTTTCGACTGATAAATTAACAGCGCTTTGCAGCGTTTTGGTTCAAATTAAAGCGGATGGAAGTGGATTGCTAGTTTTGATTGCTGAAAATATTTTTGGGTCTTTTGGGCAAAACAAGATTCGAGTGCAACAACGAACTGGTGTTTGCATGTTCTGATAACACTAGTCTTATTTATAACATTTTTGTTTTGTTAGATTTGCTCACTTCAGACGATTGCTGAACGCAGAAGGGAAGGACGGGACGAGCGGGCAGGATTGGCGCTAAAGAACAAGAAAGAGAAGAAGCTGCCGATCAAGACAATTAAACATGTTATTGAATTGTGTTTGAGTAGTCTATGAATATGCTAATTAAGAACTCAATATCACTAGTGTTTGAAATCGTTTCAAACACTAGTGATTTTCAACTGGTGTTTCATTGGGCTTCCAAAGTCATACACCTGACCAAATGCAAGAACCCCATTGGTCTACGCCCTCATGAATAATTAATGAGTTTGAGAAAATATTTTAACACAACAGCAACAAACATAATGGAAACCCAGAATTGGTATCTATTATTACATTATATTAGTATTAATTTACATTGTTTTTAGGCACGGCTCCACAAGCTGTATAAGCTGTAATTTACAGCTTTTCTTTTAATTTGAAATTGACCTTTAGAGCGACCAGAATTAGGATCGATATATAAAATTGGCGTAAGTTATATTGTTTACAAAAGCCGCCTGCAGAAAAGTTGTTGAAAACGCATGCATTTTGTTTTGCACACCTATCATTGCCGGGCGGCAGCATTGAATTAATGTTATTCATCTACAACATACCCTGAACTGAACTGTCTCTAGATTATTAAACATTCGCTGTATATATTCAGGACTGACAGAATCTAATTCACTAAAACATTCGCAAGAAATATGGGACCCTGTCTCGAGGGATTTCTTTGGAGCTGCAATCAGGGTACTGCCCATGATACATCGCAAATTCAGTGAGATTTTTGACCTTTTCTTGAGCTTTGGAATTGGCCAGATCAAATTGCAGGATCTATAAATAGCTGACAGCTAATATGCCATTTTTGCGTCCGTTATTGGCTGATCTAACTTGAAGATTTTTGACTTTGGAATCCCTATGTTGTGTTTCTTTTCCTCCTAAAATCCATTATTGAATCTCAACACCATAAGTTGAGAACTAACGAATTATGACCATCGGCCCAAATAAGGTCGGATTTTTAATCTTTGAATCTATAAATTTCAATTTCTTTACTACTTTGGGCTGATCTGAGAGAGTGTGTTTTCAAACAGCAATTACTTCTGGATCTCAGACATTTTATAGTTGTAAAACTATTACAACAACAACAAATAAATATATATATATATAATGATGACATGAAATGAAATATATATTTTTAGCTTTGCAGGGGGGAGGCAATATTTTAATTATTCATAAATGTCTGTATATTTTACTTTTTGTACTTTTTGCTGTGCTCTGGTTTGCTGGGGTTGGTGACCCGAACACTATAGGAATTTTAATAGTTTGGATTGGACAACAATGAATACGTAATTAACTGCTGAGTCACACCCTGCGGAGTCCCTAATTCAGACTGCATAATTAGACCTTGTATATTAGGCTGAGTGTGTAATATATAATTGCATCTGCAGAGCCCTAAACCCTAAACTGCCATACACAGGTGGTCTCTCACCCGTACTTGCTATTGAATCAGCATGGCGAGCCTGCAGATACAGTGTTTATTAGGGGTAGTCATCAATGCCCTTATACCTGCCAGGCAGTCAAGGGCCTGCGTGGTATTCAATCTAACCTGTAAGCTAGTTCAGGGCCAGCACAGTTGCCATTCTAATCTGTCATGCCAGCTGGTCAAGGGCCTGGTGGTTTTTAAATCTAACCTGTAAGGCCCAGCGGTCCAGGGCCTGTGCTGTTTTCAATCTATCCTGTAAATCCCGGCGGTCAAGAGCCTGTGAGGTATTCAATCTAACCTATAAAGCCAGCAGGTGAAGGACCTATGCGGTATTCACTCTAACCTGTAAGCCAGGCAGTCAAGAGCCTGTGCGGTATTCAATCTAACCTGTCAAGCCAGGCGGTCCAGGGCCTGTGTGGTATTCAATCTAATCTATAAAGCCAGGCGGTCAAGGGACTGTGTGGTATTCAATCTAACCTGTAAAGCCAGGCAGTCAAGGGCCTGTGCGGTATCCAATCTAATCTATAAAGCCAGGCGGTCAAGGGCCTGTGCGGTATTGAATCTAACCTGTAAGCCAGGCGGTCAGGAGCCTGTGTGGTATTGAATCTAATCTATACCGCCAGGCGATCAAGAGCCTGTGTGGAATTGAATCTAATCTATAAAGCAAGGCGGTCAAGGGCCTGTGCGGTATCGAATCTAATCTATAAAGCAAGGCGGTCAGGAGCCTGTGTGGTATTGAATCTAATCTATAAAGCCAGGCGATCAGGAGCCTGTGTGGTATTGAATCTTATCTATAAAGCCAGGCGATCAAGAGCCTGTGTGGTATTGAATCTAATCTATAAAGCCAGGCGGTCAAGGGCCTGTGCGGTATTCAATCTAACCTGTAAGCCAGGCGGTCAAGAGCCTGTGCTGTATTCAATCTAGCCTGTTCTAACCTGTCAGCTAGGGGCCGGTTCCTGGAATGTCAGATAAGAGTTATCAGTCGATAAACGCTTATCCAACGGATAAATCCAAAACAAATCCTACACAACAGATAACTTTTATCCGTGGAAAACTTTATCCAACCTTTCAGGAACTGTGCCTAGGCAGTCAATGGCCTGAGTGGTACCCAATCTAACCTGTAAGCCAGGCGGTCAAGGGCCTGTGTGGTATTCAATCTAACCTGTAAGCCAGGCGGTCAAGGGCCTGTGCGGTATCCGATCTAATCTGTAAAGCCAGGCGGTCAAGAGCCGGTGTGGTATTCAATCAAATCTATAAAGCCAGGCGGTCAAGGGCCTGTGCCGTATTGAATCTAACCTGTAAGCCAGGCGGTCAAGAGCCTGAGCGGTATTAAATCTAACCTGTAAGACAGGCGGTCAAGGGCCTGTGTGGTATTCAATGTAACCTGTAAGCCAGGCGGTCAAGGGCCTGTGTGGTATTCAATCTAACCTGTAAGCCAGGCGGTCAAGGGTCTGTGTGGTATTCAATCTAACCTGTAAGACAGGCGGTCAAGGGCTTGTGCAGTATCCAATCTAACCTGTAAGCCAGGCGGTCAAGGGCCTGTGTGGTATTCAATCTAACCTGTCAGACAGGCGGTCAAGGGCCTGTGCGGTATCCAATCTAATCTGTACATCCAGCAGTTCATAGCAGTTCAGCAGTTCATAGCTGACATTTCTGTACGAAAACTCATAGTGGCTAATGTCTTGCAGGGTGTTTTTGTTTGCACGGCTCATCTACAATTAGTTTCTGCCAGTTTGTTTGTTTTATTTGCAGTTCCTTACTGCGCTATGCCACACATGCGTTCAGCACAGCATGCCAGCAGAAAGTGAGCAGCACCAAAGGCAAATCCGGCAAACCTTCCAGGGATGTCTGCTGAGTCTGTGATCAGTTGGCCACCCGAGTGGCTGATGCAGTTACATCTCGTCTGGCCCAGCCTGTGAAAAACCGGCCAACTGCTGCACCCCACCGTGCGACAGTGGAGGATCTACGCAGTTTCCACCAGATAACACTTACGTTTTGGCTTTAGTCTATATCCACAGACTCTGGCTGCCCAGACCCGACTTGAGTTTTTGGAATGTTGCAAATGCTAGAAGGCTACGGGAAGCTAGGGTCCAGACGATCGCCTCCCGATAACGCTTCCCATCGTACATGGGATTTCGGTATGAAAGGAGCGAGCCCCGCCCCCCCCCCCCCCCCCCATATATATATGACGTCAGTTGTCACTCAGCTGTCATAGGGTCAACATCTCTGTGGCGTGAAATTCAAATTGTGTTTTTGAAGAGATACATACATTAACTATTGCTTTCCAAACTGACCTTTTAGTTGCTGGAGAATAATTTTTATTACAACCGGTTTGGGTCAGATAATATATTTTCGTGCGGAGAGCAAGACTAATTAGTACGTAATTAATATTCATATTTTGAACCGCGAAATTCTAAATGTGACCACTGAAAACGTTTAAAAACATCACATAACCAATTATTCCGTATTTTACAAGGAGTTACCTTGCCATTGACTTCATAAGAATGTTAGTTAAACTTGTTGGGGGCACTAATATAGGACTTTTCCTGGAGACAGAACATTTTCGACTTCATTCCGTCGTGTTATGAACTGATAATTGCGTGAAAGTGGGCGGTCCTACCCCTTTTCTACCGGAGCCTCATGTTTAGCGTATCTAAGGTCTTCCCGGATCTTAGCGTCTTGAGTCGTTTCTCCGTCTACAATAACTGGAAAGTGCGCTCCAAGGCGATACGTACCTTTGCTTTTCATGCTTTCTCGAGATTGGCAATTATGTCTCTTGGACCTCCTGGAATGCTTGCCCTCCTTTTACTCACGAAATTAGTGGGTAACCATGGACGGTTGCATTGTCCACATCGCTATGAAGGCCACAGTTTTTGAATTGGTGCAGCCTCCAATGCAGCAGAGAAGTAGACTGACCGATGCTCACAATCAGATAAGATACCTCGACAAAAGACATTCTAATACGTTTTACAAATGCATACGCATAGCTTCAAGGCCAAGTTAGCATTGAGGAGTTGAAACGCAAGATGCAGCAGATCTTCCGGACTGTAGTTAGCATTGAGGAGTTGCAACGCAAGATGCAGCAGCTCTTCCGGACTGTAGTTAACATTTGAGCTGAATTGCAAGAGGCAGCAGCTCTTCAGGTCTATAGTTAACATACGAGCTGAATAGCAAGATGCAGCAGCTCTCAGGTCTATAGTTAACATACGAGCTGAATAGCAAGATGCAGCAGCTCTTCCGGACGATAGTGAACATACGAGTTGAATAGCAAGCTGCAGCAGCTCTTCAGGACTATCGTTCACATACACGCTTCTTCGGAATACTCCTTGCCTCATCTAGCCGATTAGCAAGTGGCAGCGGCCAGGTGAAATCAGACGTTTTTACTGTCTAATTCCTGATTCAATTCGCTTCAATTTTTTTTTTCGTCCTAAGGGTTGTGTGGTTGTCGCGGTTCTTGGGTGGGGCTGCATCATATTTGCTTTATGATGCATTTGGCGTTTTGATTGCCCTCACTTTTACTGGGCACTGTAAAAACGACATCTTCGTATTTCGTATTTTCGATTTGGATCAGAAAATTCGAATAAAGCGGCTTTGGGCTATCGCCCTCAGCCATTTTAACTCCAACAATCGTCTTGTTTTATTCCTACCCAGTAAACGAGCAAGAACTGCGACAGCCCCATTTAGGTTATCTCTTACTAAAGGGAAGAGGAAAATATAAATGGAATATTTGCAAAGCGAATGTGATTTTTATATTTTCTCTTCCGCCTATCGCGATCTACTAGTTATTAATCTGTAGCCATTATACTCGAGCGATTGATTATGTAACAATCACGGTCACGTGGCGGCCGCTGGCTCCCCGAGGAGAGGACTTCCATTAACCCCCCTCTAGGGGACGGATTTTGCAATTAGTCATTCGTCGAGACCTTGAAGCGAGCACGCTGGTTTTTCCTTTGACCCTCCTCCTCCCCAAGCCTTCCACATGATGGTGATTGCGTTTTGGTTGCCCTCACCTTTACTGGGCACTGTAAAAACGACATCTTCGTATTTCGTATTTTCGATTTGGATCAGAAAATTCGAATAAAGCGGCTTTGGGCTATCGCCCTCAGCCATTTTAACTCCAACAATCGTCTTGTTTTATTCCTACCCAGTAAACGAGCAAGAACTGCGACAGCCCCATTTAGGTTATCTCTTACTAAAGGGAAGAGGAAAATATAAAATATTTTTTTACAAGTTTCCGAGATCACGCAGACTCCTGTAGTGGTTCTACCATTTTCTTCGAGCCGTATTCATGAAGCCGTATTCACGGACTGATAGAAACTTTTATTAAACTGCATTTCACTTTCTTTTGAGCGAATTAACATTTGTCTTTGGGAACGGGAAAATTTACGCGCGAATATCAATATGTTGCTGATGTATGTATTTTATGTGTTTATAAAAATTCAAATTGCGAGATGTTTGATCTCTAAGATGCGGACTGTAGCTTTGGCAATGCAGTTTAGAACCATGAGTGGGTTTATCTTTTTCTTAAAGATACTTAGAACCTGAGCGACGAATTAATAATCGTATCTATTTTTGTGAGTGTTTTACGAAGGTACAAAACTTTTACTTCTATTTTTGGCAAACATATGCTATGTAATGCTAATTATCGCGGGATCGCTCCATTTCTATTGGCCGTTTCACAGACTGTCAATCACGTGCTGCACAAACGAAACTCTCTGAAACGCCCTGTTCTGTTCTCTACTGTATTTATTTTCACCCTATAAGTATCAAATCTTCTATAAGATTGTGATTTCCAGTTTTCAACTCGATCATGTCGCCGACGGCGTTCACAAATTAAATTCTAGTGACACCAAAAGATATTCAAATCGAAATAAACACGGCCACGAGAAAAAGTACACAGGGTGTCGCATTTCTTAATGTCAATTAAGGTAATCATTTATGTTAATTCATCTATCCAGGTGGAATATAATAAAATCGAATTAACTATGTATCTCTGGATATGGGAAACAAAAGAACTTACTTAAGCTTTCGACTGTAGCTACAGTCCTCATCAGATGGTAACCTCTAGATGACAAGCGAGGTTACCTAGCCTCAAAAGAGGTTACCATCTGATGAGGACTGTAGCTACACTCAACAAGCCTAATGAAGAAAAAGATTCATAATTCTCCATCTCTGTTAGAGTGTTCTAAGTTCTGATATACAAAGCCAATAAAGCTAAAAGTTGTTGAGAGGAGGACAATATTATCAATTACTAATTAAGCTATACTGGAACATCATTCTATTGTTTTGTTGATAAGTTTTTGCATTGTTAAAGTGAGATCTGTTGTCAGGAAATATTGAGACAAAGTTTCAAAAACATCAAAATGAAGACAACTTGATGACACCTGTCATCAGATGGTAACCTCTTCTGAGGCTAGGTAACCTCGCTTGTCATCTAGAGGTTACCATGATCTGATGAGGACTGTAGCTATCGAAAGCTTAAGTAAGTTCTTTTGTTTCCCATATCCAGAGATACATAGTTAATTCGATTTTATTGAATTAAGGTATTAATTAGATTTATCATTTTGTTTTTCAACAGCATAGAGACATTCTCGTGATGATGAGGTAATTACATTTGCTTTAGACATGCTTTCCTGTAAACAGAAATGATAAACAAAGAATTAGCAATTTGCAGCCAAACTATTAATAGAAGAACTGTTGTCCATTTGATTTTCTACAGGAGTGGCTCAGTGATTACATTGTCATTGGCAGTTAGCATTTACAGTCAGGCTTTGCAAACTTCGAACACCTGAAATATGCCGGGAATGTTTATCAGCAATTAACTCGTCCAAATTCATAAATTTGCAAACCACGTCATGTTATTCTAGACATTCATAAACCACATTCCAGACAATGTATTTCAGGCGCTCGAAGTTTTCGTAGCCTTACTGTAATGTCTGTGCCCCAATGGAGGAATTCTGCCAAAATGGCCATCAAACCTATAATACAATGAAGTGCTGTACATTTTTTCAACTAATGGTATATGTTTGCATTACTGTTTCTTAGAACGAAGATGTTGGTGATGAGTCTGGTGATGCCATTGTATTAGAGGAATCAGATGAACTCACAAAACAGCCGAAAAAAATGATGAGTCCGTTGTTGAGCCCACAAAGTAGCCAAAACATCTGCTGGTATAATAATCAAAGCAGTAACTAGGAGCTCTAGAATACAGAGAGGGGGTGATATTGTTAAACTGTTGAGAGACAGTTTCAAAGTGAGTAGCAGTTATTGTAGCAGTTGAAAAAATTGACCTTTACACCATGAAAAGCAATAGAAAACTGTTATTTACCAATTAGCTGCAGTGTTCACCTGAGAGGACGTTTATATTTTGCTTGGATTCTTGTAACTTTCCTTAAGTTGATTATCAGGTGGTATTGATAGTACTCATTCATCAAAATATGTAGAGAGCATACTTGTCATGTTTTTTTTTTATTGTCAGAAATCAAAAAAGGCTCTGGGAAATCTGCTTTAATCTGTTTGGACAGAAAATACCCCATCTCTGGGAATTCATTAGGACAGAAAAATCCAGAAAAAATGGATTCTTGTAACTTTCCTTAAGTTGATTATCAGGTGGTATTGATAGTACTCATTCATCAAAATATGTAGAGAGCATACTTGTCATGTTTTTTTTTATTGTCAGAAATCAAAAAAGGCTCTCGGAAATCTGCTTTAATCTGTTTGGACAGAAAATACCCCATCTCTGGGAATTCATTAGGACAGAAAAATCCCAGCTCTGGGAATTCATTGGGACAGAAAAATCCCAGCTCTGGGAATTCATTGGGTCAGAAAAATCCCAGCTACCGGAATTCATTGGGGCAGAAAAAAAACAGTTCTCGGAATTCATTGGGACAGAAAAATCCCAGCTATGGGAATTCATTGAGACAGAAAAATCCCAACTCTGGGAATTTATTGGGGACAGAAATATCCCAACTCTGGGAATTCATTGGGACTGAAAAATCCCAGCTATGGGAATTCATTGAGACAGAAAAATCCCAACTCTGGGAATTTATTGGGACAGAAATATCCCAACTCTGGGAATTCATTGGGATAGAAAAATCCCAGCTATGGGAATTTATTGGGACCCAAATATCCCAACCCAAAAAGCCACTGTTCTATTATAATATTTAAAATAAGAAAAGTCGGCGTTACAACGTAGGTTTTAGTTGTATTTTAGTACAATATTTCGGCTGGCCAAACCAGCCTTCTTCAGGTACTGTGAATACATAATGGCATGATAGGACTTATATATAAGGTGAAACGTGATACAATAAAAATAATGATGATGATGACGTTTGTGATGTGACACTAGATAAGAAATATAAAAATGAAAGGAAAGGATAAATACAATATAATCTAAAATGAAGTCTCATCTCGTCGATTCAATCCGTCAGGCTCAAGGGTACCAGCACGTAGGATGAGTGTGGCCTCTCTTGCCTTACGAATTGAATCTCGATTAGTCATTAATTTTTCAAGGGGAATCAATTGCATGTCAGATGTTTTGTGATTGGGTGTCGATAGAAAATGTTCAGCGACGGTGGTGGGTTTAGATTTACATTCTGGCTTGTCTATTTTGCGATGATCATTAAAGCGTTGTCTAAGTTGGCGTTTAGTTTCTCCTATGTATTGCAAGTTACAGCGTTTGCATTGGATCATATAAATCACATTTTTAGTGTCGCAAGTTATGTGAGAGTTTATAAAGCGAGTTTCACCGGTCGTGAAAAAAGTATATGTTGTCTGTCCGTTTTCTATATATGGGCAGGTTAGGCAATTTTTGTCGCAGCGGTAAGCGCCTGGTGAAAGGTCTGAGTCATTAGAGGTAGTAGTAGTATAGGGCAATTTAGCTTTGACAAGAGTGTCTCTGAGATTAGAACATCGTCGGTATGCTATGATGGGTGGTTCAGCGAAAGCTTTTTTGCAGCGGTCAGATGAAAGAAGTAAATTAAAATTACGCTTAATGATATGATTGATGTTAGGAAGTGTGGGGTTATAGGTTATAACAAAAGGGACACGGTTACACTGTTTAGGTCGATTAGTGGGGCGTAGAGCATTTATGCGAGGAATTGCTGCAGCGCGTTGTATTCTCCGTTGAAGAAATCCTTGTTTGTAGCCTCGTTTAAGAAGATAGTCAGTGAGCTCGTTACATCTTTTTTCGAAAGAGTCGTTAGTAGAACAGATGCGGCGTAGGCGAAGAGCAAGACTGTAAGGTATAGCCTTTTTGGTGTGGTGAGGATGGCAAGATAGTATAGTAAATGCTGATGTTTATCAGTAGGTTAGAATAAAGATCTGTTTCAATTAAGCCATTATTTAAAGACACATTAACGTCAAGGAAAGGTACGCAATCATAAGAATGTGAGCTTGTGAATTTAATAGTAGGATGAATGTTATTAAGATAGTCGACGAATGTTCTGAGATTATCTGGGCCTTCTGTCCAGATGACAAAAATATCGTCGATAAATCTGAGCCAAGTGTGTGGTTTATAGGGTGCATTAAGCAGAGCGTTAGCTTCGAAATGTCCAAGAAAAAGATTAGCGAACGAGGGTGCCATTCTAGTGCCCATTGCGGTGCCATGGACTTGATAAAGTCCCTGCCGGCACTATCTGCGATTTAGTTCGTATGATACTACAATGAATCACTTCTCTTTTAACGAACAACTTTATCTTCAAGTCCATGGCATCGCAATGGGCACTAGAATGGCACCCTCGTTCGCTAATCTTTTTCTTGGACATTTCGAAACTAACGCTCTGCTTAATGCACCCTATAAACCACACACTTGGCTCAGATATATCGACGATATTTTTGTCATCTGGACAAAAGGCCCAGATAATCTCAGAACATTCGTCGACTATCTTAATAACATTCATCCTACTATTAAATTTACAAGCTCACATTCTTATGATTGCGTACTTTTCCTTGACGTTAATGTGTCTTTAAATAATGGCTTAATTGAAACAGATCTTTATTCTAAACCTACTGATAAACATCAGCATTTACTATACACATCTTGCCATCCTCACCACACCAAAAGGCTATACCTTACAGTCTCGCTCTTCGCCTACGCCGCATCTGTTCTACTAACGACTCTTTCGAAAAAAGATGTAACGAGCTCACTGACTATCTTCTTAAACGAGGCTACAAACAAGGATTTCTTCAACGGAGAATACAACGCGCTGCAGCAATTCCTCGCATAAATGCTCTACGCCCCACTAATCGACCTAAACAGTGTAACCGTGTCCCTTTTGTTATAACCTATAACCCCACACTTCCTAACATCAATCATATCATTAAGCGTAATTTTAATTTACTTCTTTCATCTGACCGCTGCAAAAAAGCTTTCGCTGAACCACCCATCATAGCATACCGACGATGTTCTAATCTCAGAGACACTCTTGTCAAAGCTAAATTGCCCTCTACTACTACTACCTCTAATGACTCAGACCTTTCACCAGGCGCTTACCGCTGCGACAAAAATTGCCTAACCTGCCCATATATAGAAAACGGACAGACAACATATACTTTTTTCACGACCGGTGAAACTCGCTTTATAAACTCTCACATAACTTGCGACACTAAAAATGTGATTTATATGATCCAATGCAAACGCTGTAACTTGCAATACATAGGAGAAACTAAACGCCAACTTAGACAACGCTTTAATGATCATCGCAAAATAGACAAGCCAGAATGTAAATCTAAACCCACCACCGCCGCTGAACATTTTCTATCGACACCCAATCACAAAACATCTGACATGCAATTGATTCCCCTTGAAAAATTAATGACTAATCGAGATTCAATTCGTAAGGCAAGAGAGGCCACACTCATCCTACGTGCTGGTACCCTTGAGCCTGACGGATTGAATCGACGAGATGAAACTTCATTTTAGATTATATTGTATTTATCCTTTCCTTTCATTTTTATATTTCTTATCTAGTGTCACATCACAAACGTCATCATCATCATTATTTTTATTGTATCACGTTTCACCTTATATATAAGTCCTATCATGCCATTATGTATTCACAGTACCTGAAGAAGGCTGGTTTGGCCAGCCGAAATATTGTACTAAAATACAACTAAAACCTACGTTGTAACGCCGACTTTTCTTATTTTAAATTTTATTAATCTTACTGTCGGCTAGACCGTTAATTGGTCCAGCGTAAACCAACGAGTTGAGTCTGTCAAGTGGTTCGTCCTCCATTTACTTCAGTTCTATTATAAACGCCTCGTGTCCGCTAGACCACGACTGTAGTGTTTCATGTTTGTCACCCGTTTGTCATAGTTGACTGCTCGCCAAATCTCGCCTCTCGGCTTTCTTGTTGTCAACGAGAAGAACTCTTTTGACTTCTACATACACTTGTTGCTCCGAAATTTGCGTAGTACGATTCTAGTTGGTTCTCACAGCCGCTCCCAAGTGTAGTTTCGTCTTGTGCATTGGCCACGAATCGAAGTAACTCAATATTATAAATCTTTCTCGGTTTCTTTCTTGGTTTCCTGTAGTATGACGTCAGTATCGAGCCAGCAGCGCCCCCCTGACTACCTACCCCTCCCCCTGTCGCGTCGCTCGGTTCCATGTTGTGACGTCACCGGCGAGTGATCGCGACCGCGCGACCATCACCAAAGCATCGACCACCCACCCCTCCCCAGTCATTCGGGTGTCACTCACTTGGCGGCGCCATGTTGTGACGTCATGCCAATCTGTGATGTCAGGCCTCACGGCACGCACGGGAAAATGGCGGGAAATCTCGACGTCGAAAATTCACTCGCATCCCTTTGCGACCTGTGATGCTTTGGGTACCCTGTGGGAATTCATACATGCACTATTATTTGCGATCGTTTGGACGCTTTTTCCTTAGGTATGGTGCTCCGCTCTGCGGCCTTCGGCCGCAAAGGAGCTCCGCTATAATATCTATACTATTATAATCGGGTTGTCTGCGCAAACGTTTCTGATTGGCTAAGAATAAAAACTTGAATGGTTGATTAACAGCTTATAATTTTCATTTACACGATATTTCGGTCATCCAGTACCGACCTTCTTCAGGTAATGGTGAATATTTACATTGGTAACTACTATAAATAAAATAACCGTCAAAATTCAAACGTGAAATAGATACATACATACATTTCGTCTTCCAAGCCGCAGGTCTTTCTCAGATCCAAGTATTACTGTTAACTCTACAATAGGGATAGACATCACCTCTTGGAGAATTCGCATTGGACTTTTTATACCGTCAAGAGGAACACGTAAATTGATTTCCGTTCTCCACTTGTATGTATCTATTTCACGTTTGAATTTTGACGGTTATTTTATTTATAGTAGTTGTGTGTCCGTCCGTCGTCGCACAGGCAACCCACCAGTTTTGAGCGGGAAAATGGACACACGCGCGCGACACCGCTGCCAAACGTATTTTGCGCGCGTGGGGTACCCCCCTCGGGTACAAAATTGCCTACCCCCTATAATGTTGTTTTGCCGACAGCGAGCGGGAAATTCAAAAAACCAAGGTGGAGAAACAAAAGCCAAGCCTGAAAATTGCAGAACAGTTAGATTATTACCACAGTAGAAACATATTTTTTGCTCCCAGCAGTTTTTTTCTTGCTCCCAATGTGAAAATGTTGATTGAAGTTTCACGGTGTGCAATGCTGCCCAAAGTCGTCATCCTGTTGTTTTTGTTGCGAGTTTTTACTATACGGTGGGTGGACACGGAACAGGTCAATGTCAAGGTCGATGTATGTTGTCTGAAAAGACAAGAGCAAGGAGGCCATGCCAGGGAAAATTATATTTCGTGACCCCAGAGCTCAGCAGGGCTTCAAATCTCCCAGAAAATTCACGGCTGTGTAGATATCACAGGGATGTTGTTCGGCGACAAGACCTCCGTTGTGCGTGCCCGAAACCACAAAATTATAAACATACGTCGTTGAACAGCAACCCTATACCTAAGAGATACTATCAAGTCTTCGACGATGTTGGTCTTGTTACTGAGGGGTACCGTCCTGGAACACGATGGTGTAATTCCTGTAAAACAACAGCCGACAAAGAGTTTAAATGGCACCCACTCTACGTTTCTTCGGCAGCGCGAGGAAAAGAAGTAAGTTGTAAACAAAGAAAAATTATCGTTCACTTCCGAGAACTTGACCTTTGCTACAGGAACCCATTTAACTTTTAAGTTGAGCAATTAAACACTCTGCTTTAGACATTGTTTTTATGTGAATCGAGCATCCATACCAATCTTTGTTTTGGGTTTTAAAAATTAAAAGTTCAAAACGACCGTGAAAGTCGTGAACGCACTCACCACTGTGTCACAACGAATAGAAGTGGTATCGGGTTCGCACTCGTATATTGCAGACAGTTCATCATATAGGAATAAAGTGTTTGCAATGGGGCAATAATTCACACTTTCTTTTTTGCTGAATGATAGGGCTCCTGCACTTCGAGCTACAGCACGGACGAAAACAACCTTCAGGCACAAATGAATCAAACTCAGCAGGTGCTTAATAATTATGCTTCAATCGATTTTTCAAATCATATTTTATTTTTAAAAAAATGGTTCCAATTCAAATCATAATTTAAAAATGGTTTTCAATGTTGAATATCTTATTTTTTCACGATGCTTTTTTCAGACTCTAAAAGATATTTATTGTTGTTTTCAGATTTCCTTAACAGATTCCTCAGACACAGGAATAAATTCTGATAAAGTTACCAAGGGTATGAAAATGTTATTACATATTGATAACTTGTGAATTCTCTAATGAAACAATGTATATTTAATCCTCAGAACCTACCCTACCCGAATTGATGGAGCGGTTTCAATTAGCATTATACCATCACCACACTGCAGACAAGTCACCTGTATATTGTAACGGACCGAGCTCTCCGTTCTTATTACAACCCGAATACCCCGAAATAAGGACAATTAAACTGCCCCCGAAATAAACAACTAAACTGCAACGCTGCTCTGTAGAACTGATTTACTGAACACACATGGCGCACTGACATGACAGGCATAATTACAAATACGGGCATGGTGCCCAAATATGGCACAGGCACGAGAACTTCCTGTTCCATTACAATATATATTATAGTATACACCACAGTATATATTTTGTTATTAACTTCATTATTATGGTAGTCAAAAGTATAAATCTTTTCTGACTATCAATCCTTCTTTTTCCTACATCCTTGAGATTTTAAAACTTCAACACCCTCAGGAATGGTATCAAGATATTTGAATTTATATCTCTGTCCGTCGATCTTATATATACCGCTTTTAACATGGTTCTTACCTTCACAAGCAATTTTTATCAAGCCTGAGTTAATCCCAAGGTGCTCTGTACAAGCGTATAGACTTCTATAATATTTACCCTCGTCTGTCTCACAGTTGATGGCTTTAACCAGATGGCGATTCTTGTGATTGTTTCCAACAAAGGAATAATTTCTAGGTTTTTTAATTTTACCTGACATTTCTTTATATTATATTAAATAATTATAGCCTTAAGTCCTTTTATAAATGTGGAAAAAATATAAAAGGGTATTCCCCAGCCTTATACATGCCCAGGCTTGCCCACAATCTCTGTTTACAAGGGGAATACCCGTATGGTGACGTCATGGTTGTATCTGACTTGGGTTTAGGTTTAGGTTTGTCAACCATTTTGGATTTTAAAGATTGTTAACCATTTTGGATTTTAAAGATTGTCCGCCATTTTGGATTATAAAGATTGTCTACCATTTTGGATTTTAAAGATTATCCACCATTTTGGATTTTAAAGATTGTCCGCCATTTTGGATTTTAAAGTTTGATTGACAGGTGAGGTTAAAAAAATTTGATTGACAGGTGAGGTTAAAAAAATTTGGGGAATTCCCCCTGTGATTTCCGGGAATAAAACAAGTCACGTGATTACAAACAAAAAAATTTTCAAATTCTAAGACCACTCTACACCCCTTCCTACCTCAACTATCATCATATACCCATGATAGACCACAGGAATCCCATCAGATTTGAAAAAAGTCACGTGATTAAAACAAAATTTTTTTTCAAATTCTGAGACCACTCTACACCATACCTCATACCTCCATACCTCAACTATCATCATATACCCATGATAAACCACAGGAATCCCATCAGATTTGAAAAATGTGCCAGAAACGGCCAGTTACTACTACTAAATAGTTCCATATGGGGGCTCATTTTATAAAATAAACTGGAGGTCGATTTTTTTGATCTGTCGGACGATGCTTGATATTTACAGGTAGCGGCTCTTAAATTGTGAAAGCAGTGCTGTTCTCTCTTAGCTATCATTTGTCGTCCCATCCTTTAACCACAATTTCAAAGAATTGGCTTGTCTTTGACTTTTTTAATCAAACCCACGCGTGTAAATTTTCACAACAATTTCGCACGATTTAAACAAGATATTTTTGTCCTCCAACATCCTCTTCCCTCCCTTTAAGAAACGATTTCTTTGATTTCTGGGAACTTTTTAAAAGTATACAGCTCGTAGTAAGAGGGGAAAAACACAAATCAATTAAGTTAAGCGATCCAACTAAAATTCTGGATTTGGAGACTTTCGGTGTATCGGTTAGCCAAAATGGAAAAAAAAACGAAGACCAAATTAAGCTTATTGAACAAATCATAATTTTTTTTTTTTTAAATGATTATCTTTCACAGGCCGAGTAGGTAAAAAATCGTTTGCTAGCAAGTTAATAAGACTTGAAGCATAAACAAAACATACATGAAATTCTTACTGGCGTTCGGCAAAGACTTTCAACGAAACTTTGACTTGTGTTGCTTCAAAATTCAACACAAGTGACAGTTCATTGACATTCGTTCATGCCATCAGCAACAATTGAAGCCACCATAGTATCATTTCAGTGTGGTATTCAACATTTTGCTTGATTTGAAGATTGAAACAAGACACGCTTTGTTTGCTAGCCAGCTTTTTCGATGCGGAATTCGCCTTTCCAAAACTCGGCAAAAAGCACCAAGTCAAACGAAGGCCGTTATTGTACGGAAAATTCCTTCGGCTTTGCCCGTACATCCCTTCATTGACATTCGCTTATGCTTCAATTACCATAAACACCATATAAGAGGTCAATAAAGTCGTGAAATGTTTCTTAGAAAGCAGTTTTCTCTCGCCTCCCCTTCGCAAAACTTCCAGCAGACTGAGTGAGAAACTCTGGTAGGTAATTACTGTAATCTTATATATAATACGTGATGTGGGCGGGGTCAAGGTCAAACTGTTAGCCCAGCAGCCTGGAAAAACGGCTGCACCACGGAACTTCGAAACCACGCCATTTTCTTTCATACTTGAGGAACTGTGTTATAGGATACATTTTATTCGAAAAGGACAAAGTGGACGGAAGATCCAATTCAAGCGTTTTCGTAAGCGAGAAGATCGAGTTCGCAAAGGCGCCGTTTTAAGTCTTCCACAGAAACCAAAAAATGAACAATTTCTCGCAGCCGAAAGCAACAAATACGTCCAAACCTACGCCATTCTCTCACAAATAACATAGTAATGTTCAGTTTTTCCAAAAAGTTTAGAGTGAACAACATATCCCATTCAAAGGTTTGCACGAAGCCCCGGCGCGCCATTTATAAATAAACAAACACTCAGTTCACAAACAACAGTCCTTTGACAGCCTATTTATTTCGAAATCTATACTAAAAACAGAGAAGTTCGAGCCGAAAAAACGAAGCTCTCAAACCCGACCGGAAGGAGGAAATGTATGAAATCTTCGAAATCTATACTAAAAACGGAGATGTTCGAGCCGAAAAAACGATGTTCACAAACCCGAGCGGAAGGAAATCTCTCCAGTGTGCATGTTTTTGTTGGAAAAGTTTTTACTTGAGCTAAGCTCTAATTCAAGCGATTTTCCCAAGTTTAACTGATAAGCTTATATTGTTTAAGCTAATTTTTTAAATCACACACACTTGAATTCGAATTGACCGAGTTGTACAAGTCTTTAAGAAAGTCCAACATGATGAGCAGTGCAAAGCAACTTTCCATTGAAAACAGCAAGAATCTAAAAAGTTTTACTTTACCTTTCTGGCGCTTCCTAAACCTTCCTATTCACTAGACGAGGGACTTCTCTTGATATTATTTACATCTAAAACCAATAGTTGTTGAAGTTCGAGTGTACAGCTCAGCCTTTTTCTTTCTTGGCCGAAAATACGACCATATCGATCGACACACGCGCGATCTTTTCGCGCCAAAACCACAGTGAAACCAATGCCTCAACACCTTTGTTATGAAATATTTAGGGGGTTATTGTGTGGCATTTGCCTCATTTCCATTCACAAGGAACATTGTTTTCAAAGATCTAATTTAAAACGCCTTTCCTATCGTATGCTATGGTGCAAATATTTCACACCGGTATGCCACCTATCTATAAACTGATAACATATACTTAAATACTTTAAATTAAACAGGCGTAGTTACAAATTTTTGAGTACATCTCTCTAAACATAGCGGTATAACTGTTCACTCCACAACGGCAGACAATCCGATAATTTTCGTCATTCAAGGAAAATTTAATTCGTGAATTTTTCACGGGTACTTACTAGTTACTTATAATTACTGGGACAGAGTTAATCTTTCAATGAGATTACCAAAAGAGTATGATACTTTCTTCGATAATGTATTAAAGAAAGTATCAAGAATTTTGAATCAGTAACTCACAATGCACATTATTTTTATTAAGTGCTCAGTCATCTCATATGCTGTGATTAGAGGTGTGCGGGTGTCACAACATTTTGAAGTCTGTCGCCTCCATAATGATTGTGAAAATTTTCATGCGCCCGACACAAAAAATAGACATGCAAACAACTTTGCTAGCTAATGAAAGACTGGGAAGAAAACCTCTCCTTAGGATAGATGTTCACACCAGTGTTGTCCCTATAACCACTCCAAAAAAAAGGTGACAATTTCTTTTTTTTAACGCCTTTGTTTCATGTCACTTAATAGGTAAACAAATAATTCCTTTGTTTTGCACTATAATTAAAAGACCAAACACCAAAAGCAAAGTAGGCGTATAACATGGTATAAGGACAGCTGACTTTCACTATATATAAAAAGGGTTGAAATTTTGTCTAAAAAGGTCTTTTTTATTGCAGTATAGAATATAGGTTTCATATTGTGCTATATTTTTGAGATAATTTAACAGACATATTTTGCAAAAAATATAAAGAAGGTTTTTCTCAATTATGTATGTAAAAGAAAAGGGGTACCTTTTTCCAAACTTTACTATATAAAAGGGTTCCAGAGTCAGGGTGGAGTATCCAGTAAAAAATGCTATCAAGTGCCCCCAGCCCCCTGGGTTGAATGACTGAGTTAATAAATTATTTGATTTTCTTTATTCATTTGTGCACAGCACCACAAAAATGTTGTCTGTCCATTGCCTACCCATTTTCCAAACAACAACAACAACAACAAATGACTTGTAAGGGAAATAAAAGAATACACTCCCCCTTCTCTCCCACCCTGAAGTTTTCCTCGATTGTTGGGAGGAATCTTATCAAGAATTACTCATGTTTTACCCCTCTCAAGTTTATTCTGCATTTTGCTAAAAAAAGAATTATGTTTTACCTGGTTTAGGCCAATGGACTGACTACAATTTTTGTGCTCACCCCGGCCAGGGCCTGAATGCTTTTCAAAATCCAAGATGGTGGCTATTTGGGAGTGAATGGACCGGGTTTTCTTGATAAAAAAAAACACCCAGGACCATCCTGTACATGTACCAGTTTTATTAAATTGCAGTCCCAAAATTAAGGGTCTGCTGGAATGGGTGCATGAAGTTTAGATCATGTGTGGTAAAATGAAGCTGAAACACAGAACAGTATCACATTACAAAATGTGACTTTGTGAATCTTGTCAGTTTTTTTAAAGGCTGATTCACACCATGGGCATTTAAGCGAATGATGTCAATGCAAGGTAAGTGAATAACTGCAGCAGTGTTATGCAAATGTGAAATAACATATTATACCGGTGTGAATGAATTGTTTAGCCTACTCCAGGTATTCATCTTAATAATGGTAGTGCGAACATTACATATTCAAAGTGTGAACCAACCCTGTGTTATTACCACCATAATATATAGATTTAGCCACTGGCTAAAAGCGGAGCTCCTGGTTATAAAATGTTCTATGTGAATGAAAGGGATTCCCATGTGTACATGGTTTATATGGTTGCTTTAGAGTCTTCACGAGATATTAATTTTTCAAGCATAGATGACGTCATCGATGACGTCATATCACGTGACCACTTCATTTCGATCATATGGTGGCCTAGACTACACTACCCAAGTTTGGTTCTTTTAGAGTTTTCCCCTCACGAGATATTATTTTTTCAAGCATAGATTACGTCATCGATGACGTCACATCACGTGACCACTTCATTTTGCTCATCTGGTGACCTAGACCACACTACCCAAGTTTGGTTGTTCTAGAGTCTTCTCTTGACGAGATATTCATTTTTCAAGTATAGATGACGTCATCGGTGACGTCACATCACGTGACCACTTCATTTCGCTCATCTGGTGACCAAGACCACACTGCCCAAGTTTGGTTGTTTTAGAGTCTTCTCTTCACGAGATATTCATTTTTCAAGCATAGATGACGTCATCGATGACGTCATATCACGTGACCACTTCATTTCGATCATATGGTGGCCTAGACCACACTACCCAAGTTTGGTTCTTTTAGAGTTTTCCCTTCACGAGATATTATTTTTTCAAGCATAGATGACGTCATCGATGACGTCACATCACGTGACCACTTCATTTTGCTCATCTGGTGACCTAGACCACACTACCCAAGTTTGGTTGTTCTAGAGTCTTCTCTTGACGAGATATTCATTTTTCAAGCATAGATGACGTCATCGATGACGTCACATCACGTGACCACTTCATTTTGCTCATCTGGTGACCTAGACCACACTACCCAAGTTTGGTTGTTTTAGAGTCTTCTCTTCACGAGATATTCATTTTTCAAGCATAGATGACGTCATCGATGACGTCACATCACGTGACCACTTCATTTTGCTCATCTGGTGACCTAGACCACACTACCCAAGTTTGGTTGTTTTAGAGTCTTCTCTTCACGAGATATTCATTTTTCAAGCATAGATGACGTCATCGATGACGTCACATCCAGCTGATCTGAGATCGTGACGTCACATGACGTCACGGAAAAACTGGGTTATCACCTTGCCCGCGATACTTGTCAGCGGTATCACCCATTAGGCTCTCGTGCTCAAGGAAAATAATGGCGGACTTCGAAGGGAGAAAAAAGCCCATTCTTTTTTCTGGCCTCGGAGGTCGACATTTCTGAAGTGATTGTCCTTTTTCACTCAAAATGCTTACTTAGTAGCAGAGTTTTATGAATGAAAGAAGAATCCAACTTTTATCTTTCGATTTGTTGATTTTTGGCTGGTTTATTTTCTGGCTCCCATTCGTTCCGCATCCGATACCCGCCGACACTACGATAACTCCCAGTTGCTGCTTACAAATGCCAACTCTAAAAGCCCTGACATAGAGCTGACAGCTTTGTAAGGAGGTAATGGCTTCTTCATAGAAGGAATTGATAAAAACAGCGTACTATATCTTGTCGAGAGCCCTGTTTTCTGTACGAGATTCCTAGGAGGTATGATGCGAGGATGACGTTCGAACAATGAAGGAATGAATGTCCGAAACATTGGCGTTAATCCTGCATCTGGTTGGTCTTTGTCTTTATATATAGCAAGCAAGCAAACCCTCAAAGATGGCACACTTCTGTACCTACAGCTTAAACAAAATCCGCTCTTTTTTTACTTCTTTTGTGGCTGTTAAACTTGTTTCTAAAAGCCAAAAAAGGAAAACACACAGCGAGGAGGCCATCAACATTGTAACCCTGAACAAAGCAAAATTAGACACGAAGGCAGCAATTTCTAATCAATTATTAGAAAAATAATAATGACCACTGTACAATGTTTGTACTGTCACTGTGTTTACAATATGTAAATGAGACACCAATCAATCAAAGTAACGAAACAAACCAGTCACCATACTTGAACACTTTATTTCAGATACAAATAAAAATCAATATTAAGCCTGAAATAAATGCTGATTATGGCTTCACTAGCAGTGTCGGGAATGGTTTCATTGTCATTTACCTATTTACTAAGCAAAAGAATATTGAGTAAATATCCGAAACCTGATAAATGTTTTTGTTGTGCTTTGCTATGCCATGTGAAGCAAATGGTGTTATGGTTGTTATAACTGTGGAGTTTTTAAATATTCATGAAGCCCAGGGCACGGATGGCAGTGATGTCTCAGGATTTGTCCCATCTACCTGATAACATAAAAACAAGACAAATCAGGCAAATAATAACAATAATAATAATAAAGCTCAGATAATCTGGAAAATTGACAGGGCTTTGTAATTAATAAGAGAGCAATGTTTATATATTTTCCTGGTCTATGGTAGTTGAATCCCAAAAATTAGTTGAATTTTGAAAGCTATTGCTATTATTTAAATTTTGATAATCCTCAGAAAAAGCAGGAAGAATAACTGCAAATGTTTTTCCTTTTTGACAAAATGCCTTTGCCTATAGGCCCCTCAGACACTGCATTCCATGAAACTGTAGCTAAGGCTACCAAGAATTTGTTTTAGGCTGGGCCAAGCAGCTAGCAATTAGCCATGTTCTTTGGGGCTGTAAGTATAGCCTTCTTGGATTTTATATGAATCAATCTGACACTTCCATAGAACTTGAAATTAAAATACTTTTTGCAGTCACAGTAAGGATGACATAGCTGGGAGGCTGTGGCCCATTAGAAGTGTACCAAGTACTATTTGGAGGTGCAAATGATTTCAAATTTGCTAATTGGGGACTTTGGGGGTCCGTACATCCCTTACTTGTCCAAATATCTTCATACATTAGAAATAATAATAATAATAATCAACTTTCTTTCAAGAGAGTAGCATGTGACAAAAACTTGTTGCCCTCCTGTAGTATTCATTCTTCACCCTTATTAAAAAAAATTATTAAATGTATCAGTTAATTCCAGCAGTGAGCATGCCCATTTGTCATTTTTCAGAAAGAAATATGGTTGATAAAAACCATCCCTCCTGCATTTATCACATTATAAACCACGGAAATCCCAATTTTATTGCTTAAGTATGTTCCCTGTATTTTTCAACTTCTAAGGGCTGGTTCACGGTCATCATAGCAACAGAAAAAAAAAACATCTTAGAAAATTGGCCATAATTTATATCACATAGAAAATTTGGATGAATTCTTTTACATTTTTTTACATCACATTCCACTGCTTGGGCTGTTACAATGATCAGACCCTTCCCTGCTTAGCAGAGGCCATTTCTATCTTGTTTTGTGTTTTGAAGTAGCTTCTTTTTGCGCAGTTGAAACACACAAGAAATCATAAAAATTAAAAGTAAAAAAGAAACGCGCAAGATAAAAAGTAGCCTCTACTCGCAGGGAACTCAGACTCTAACCAAAGTTAACCCCTGGTTGCTACAGACAACATATTCGAAGAAATATTCCGCTCTTCGAGACAGACATTTCGAAATGTCCTTTTTAAAGGAAAAACTTACATTGTAGTAGTCAGGAAGTATAGGCGTAGCCTTGGCTTAGAAGTTCGGCTGGACGCACTGAGAAATAACGGTTCAAGCACTGCAGCACCACTCCTTGAGGCTGATCATGATACCAATAACAGTCTCAAAGTCTCCCCGGATCATCGAAGATCATTTCCAGAGCTTCTTGCTCTTCTGGTTTCACATTGTTTTGTACACAAAATCACTCGGAAGTTCTCCCTGCCAATCTCGACCTATCCAATCTCGAGCTGTTTTTTGAAGACAACAACAGAAATTTGCAGCGTGGCATCACGCAAAAGTCCTGTGACTCATTCAGGCCTAGTCGAGATCCACAGCATGCGAAATGAAGTCGCTCAGACGGCAGAAAACAGTAAAAAGAGAAACACAATAAGCGAAAAACTGATCTCCCCTTCGAATTCTGAGTCCCACCATCTTGCAGGCCAGGTTACCAAGGGTGATAACCCAGTTTTTCAAACTCCCTCGATTCTGATTGGCTAATATTTTTTCCCAGATCAGCTGGATCACGTGACCACTTCATTTCGCTCATCTGGTGACCAAGACCACACTACCCAAGTTTGGTTGTTTTAGAGTCTTCTCTTCACGAGATATTCATTTTTCAAGCATAGATGACGTCATCTATGACGTCACATCACGTGACCACTTCATTTCGCTCATCTGGTGACCTAGACCACACTACCCAAGTTTGGTTGTTTTAGAGTCTTCTCTTCACGAGATATTCATTTTTTAAGCATAGATGACGTCATCGATGACGTCACATCACGTGACCGTGCTACAGCACCCCCCTTGTGGCATAGACAAAATATCCCAAGTATGGCTGTCTTAGGATGTTCCCTTGAGGAGATATAATTTTTTCTTTGCATACCACAGGGTTCCCATGTGTACACGGACGACGGACGGACGGACGGCGGACACTATAGGTTTAATACCAGAAAAATAAAGAAAAAATCATATCTCCCGAAGGGAAGCTTCTCTAGAAGCCAAACTTGGACAAACTTTCAAAGACCATCAGAGGAACTCTACACCAAAGTCACGTTCCCTCACGCCATCAATGACGTCATCAAAATGATCCAAAATGCCCGTGACGTTCAAAAATCAACTCGATGGTATACGTTTTTCCCTTAGGTATGGTGCTCCGCTTGCGCGGGCCTTCGGCCCGCGCTGGAGCTCCGCTAAAAATAATTCCATAACCACGCAACAGAGGGAATGCACTCAAATACCACCCCCCCCTCCCCCAGAATTATTGGGTTGCAAGTGACGTCACTGGGGGTCAAACTTGTGGTATTCTTGGTTTTCACTTGCCACGTGACGAAATTTATTTCTCTAAATTAACTTCTAAACACTGGATGGCTAAAAGAATTATAAACAATATACAAAATTATGTTTCCTGGGTAAATTTTAGGCCGATTGGTCACTTTCCTAGCGATATATTAGCAAGTGAATGTGCGCCATTTTGTACAGTAATTGTATGGAGCCGCCATGTTGGAACCCCCGTAGAGGAGCTCCATAATGACGGCCAATTAATCGGGTCTCTAAACGACGCTATTTTAAATCCAAATTATAAGAATAGTATCACAATGGTAAAATATGAACTTTTATAACACGCTGACGTGCCAAAAAGGTAAGAACGGTGCAAATCGAGTGAAATACGGCAAGTTCAAAATACGTGACTGGTGTTGCGTGACATAAATAGCTTTGGCGATATCTCGAGAACAACTTGGCAGAAGGTGCCGAAATTTCGTGTGACCAATCCTTGAACAGAGTTATATTCATCACAGAAAGGACATCTCTGTAGGTCTCTTGGTTTAGAAGTTAGCTTTTTGATGACGTCACATGAAAACCGAGAATACAACAAAAGAAAGTTCATTAGCCCCCATTGTCCAGGGCACCAGCATGGCCGCCGCGCTTTTGTAGTTTAATTCCCAAAGGAATGGTTGCAACCCAAGAATTTCAAAAGGTTTAAATTTAATCATTTATACTTAGCTTGTAATTCATTTGTTTTAACTGTTAAAGGCCCTTAAAATAATAAACACGAGTGTTTTATACTGGGAAATACGCCACTCGTAGATCTCATACAAAGCTACATCCGGGACCTGAGTGACATATATTCCATATCCTCACTAATGAGGATATCGGTCAAAACAAAAGTGCTTGGAAATCAATTTGGAATATTTTGTTTCTGGTTTGTTTATATAAGAAAAAGAAATGCGCTCATTTGTAAAATATTGTTCTTGCCACTCTAAAATAAAACTCATATCTTCGCACCACTGTGTAATATCCTCTATATATTAATATTATTATGCTTATTATTGTCTTGAAGAAATTGTCATACAACGATCTTGACACAAAATTACAGGGGGTCATAGAAATGAGTTTGGTTCAAAGTCAAAATTCTCAAGCATGCTAATTTTTAAAGAGAGTCAACCAGCCAAGTAACAATGTAACAACAGAATAAATAAATAAGCCATATGTACCCTCCGCCCACGTCAGTGAACCAATAGGTGATGATTTACTGTGATGTCATTGTTTACAGTTGGCCATTTACATAAGCAACATAGAAAATAGGCTACCCATGAGCAGAGCTAGAGAATGATACGTTCTGGATATCAATAAAGTACAGTGAATAAAATATAACTAGAAACCTTGAACCAAAAAATGAAGTTAGGAGCACATGGCATATAAATATACATTGCAAAAATTTTTGGCATGGCTCGGATAAAAATTGTTCTGGTGCTACCTCGCCACATAGTCCCGGCAAGGATTAAATTTCGGTCGGGTTCAGAAAATTTAGTACGGCAAAGCCGTTACACAGTGCAAAGATACGCAAGCCGTGCCATTAAATTTGGTACCAGAGTGCACCACTTTTTATCCGGGCAGTGCCAAAAAATCCCTGTTGAATAAATGAGCCTTTAGGCTGAATTTAGCTCACCTGTTTTCTCTAAACTAGAATTCAAAATGTGCAACAGTATCCTAGTTTCACCGCATACCTATTACCCCGTCACACGGACTAAGGTATGGGAGGTGATTGCGACTGCCAGGCCATAGGCATGCGATGAGCGTGGCAGGGTTTGCGATGTCAACCGCCACCAGGGGAGGTGGGTGGGGCGCGAAACGTTTATCGCCTCCACGGCAACTTGTTGCGAACTGTGTTGAGGGGACTGAGAGAATATAATTTCTAATTGGTACTTTTGATGGTGTAATTCCCTTTGGGAATCCCTGTTTATATAAATACCACTCCTTAACGGTCGTTGTTCACTTGACATCGCACATTTCATGTTAGAAACCGGCAATGCCAGATCCAGAGGAGAACTTAGACGAATCAGTCACTAAGAGGGATTTGGACGAGTTTAGGGCTCTTCTTTTTCAGAAATTGAGGAATCACAAGGAAGAACTTGATTCTGGCTTTGCTAGGGCTAAAGAAACTGCTGACGAAGCGCTCTTGGAATCCAAAAAGGCTAATCTCGATTCTTCGATTACATTCAAAAGCCCGGGAAACGAACGCAACTTTAAGTTTAATTCAGAAGTGCTCACACTTCTCTCGAAAGCTTCAAAAGCCTTAGAGGAGTCTAAAGTTGATCTGGTTAAGGACTACATTGATCAGTCTTGTACTCTGTTACAAGAGAAGAATAGGAAAATCAGGATAGCGGATTCATCGGAAGCAAGTCGCCCTCCCTATCGCAGACAAGGATTATGCCGCTATTGTTCCGCCCCAGGCCACTGGTGGAGGGATTGCCCCATTCGATTGTCCAGATCTTCCATTCCGATCGGATCAGCCTATTCAGCCGGCGTCGCTCCCAGCACAAGCTCCTCCAGTTATCCAAGTTCCACCTCGCCCGCTGCATCAGGCCGACACTTCTAATTCTGCTCTCAGTCAGGAGTTTGAGTCCCTTATTCAAGATAAGTCTTTGTTGTATAATGCTAATGAGTTTTATGATAGAAATCTTTATGAGTATGAAGAGGGTTTATCGCTCGCTCTCGTTAAAGGTAGATTAAAAGCCCACGCCGATTTTTGGATTGCCATTGGTTCACCTAAATGGGTTGTGGATACTATTGTTCACGGATTCAACATTCCGTTCACGTCTTTGCCTACTAGTGTTATTCTCAATAACAATAAATCTGCTCATATTTATTCGGAATTTGTCTCCAGTGCCGTTTCCGAGCTACTGGAACTCGGTCTCATTTTTGAAGTATCCTGTCCTCCCACTGTGGTGAATCCGTTGTCAGTCTCGGTTGCCAATGCTAAACCTAGATTAATTCTTGATCTTAGACATGTGAACAAGTGTGTTGCTAAGGCTAAGTTTTCTATGGAAGATTGGCGTGTTTTTCTTCATTATGTTTCCCTTAATGGTTATCTTTCTAAATTCGATATGAAGTCAGGATATCATCACATTGATATTTCTCCGCATCATATGCAGTATTTAGGCTTTCGGTGGCGTCTTAACTCTCTTAAGTTTAGATATTTTTGCTTCTCAGTGCTCCCTTTCGGTCTTTCGGTAGCTCCGTTTCTGTTTACTAAATTATTTCGCCCTTGGTTCGCTATTGGAGGAGTCTTGGTTATCATATTGTTTTATATTTAGATGACGGCATTATTTGCGAGCGTGATTTTGTAACGGCTTCTAAGGTGTCTTCCAGTGTGCGCGCTGATCTGGTACGCGCGGGTATTGTGCCAAATAAAGACAAATCTGTTTGGATCCCTCAGCATTCTATCAATTGGCTAGGTATCTATTGGGATTTATCTTCTGGTACTTTTTCTATTCCCCAAGCACGCATAGATAAAGTTTTGTCTACACTTCACAAACTCCAAAGTAAGCTTCCTTTTGTAACTTTTCGAGAGATTGCTGGCCTCGTAGGGTGCATAATTTCACTCGCCCCTGTAGTCGGTAACGTTTCCCTTCTCATGTCACGTTTTCTGCAAAGTGCTGTTTCTTTCTGTGATCAGCAATGGGATTCGTTAGTTGATCTCAGCCGTTATCAGTATTACTACCAATGTCTTGATGAAATTCAGTTTTGGTCACGCAATTGTAGTTCGCTTAATTCTAGGGCGTTTTTTGTTTACACTAAGCCTATTGTTATTATTCATTCGGACGCTAGTGCTTTTGCTTGTGGAGGTTCAGTTTTCATGGTAGATTCTTCTGAATTTCAACTTTTCTATGAAGCTTTCACATCTATGGAGGTAGTTCAAGACAGCAATGCACGTGAATTACTTTCTATCCTTTATGCTCTCAAGTCGTTTACTTCCTACGTGAAAGGAAAGGTAGTAAAAATTTACACTGACAACAAGAACGCAGCTATTATTGCGCGTAAGGGAAGCATGTCTCTTAGATTGCACAAATTAGCATTGCAGATTTTTCAGTTGTGTGCTCGGTTAAATGTTACTATCGAAATTGAATGGGTTCCGCGCTCTGAAAATCAGTTTGCTGATTCACTTAGTCGGGTTCAGGATTTTGATGATTGGGCCATTTCTCAGGATTTCTTTTGTCATGTTAGTTCTATTTTTGGGCCCTTCGATGTAGATTGTTTTGCTTCTGCACACACTACTAAATGCAAGAGGTTCTTTTCTAAGTTTTGGTGTCCGGGGACAGAAGCTGTGGACGCGTTCAGCCGTGACTGGTCAGGCTCCAATAACTGGCTCGTGCCACCTATTTATTTAGTGCCGCGTGTTATTTCTCATTTTTAGAGGTTTGTGGTGCCAAAGGAACACTCGTCGTTCCTAAGTGGCCATCCTCGCCATTTTGGCCTGTTATTTTTCCGCTTGGAGTGCCTAGAGCTTCTGTTGTTCATATTATCGAATTCTCAGATTCTGCGTTTATTTTTTCGCCTGCGCATCCTAGTTTCAGCACTATATTTAGTCAGTATAATTTTCATGCGCCGGTGTTAGTTATCAAATTAGATGCTTGTGTTTAGATTGCATATCATTATGTAGACTAGGCTTTTCGGTCGATTGGCAATTTAGCACGTAAGATCCATTGATATTGTTGCCTGAATGGCCGAAGTTTGTACATTTGAATCATAATGTAGCCCGTATGGCTAACTGAGGTTATAGCCCGTATGGCTAATTGAGGATACATCTAGCCCGTATGGCTAAGTAAGAGTACCGAGATTCGAGGCAATAACCCAAATACATCCCAAGGGCCGTAGGCCCGCGGGATGTATTTGGGTTATTGCCGAGAATCGAGGTAATTAACTGGCTTATTACAGGATTGGCAAGGTTTTCAGAAAACTGGAACAAATGAAATGCATTCTTCACATTGAATTTAAAAAATTTTGACAAGGAGTATAGTTTACAATTGAAAAGGATAGCGCATTCCGATAGGAACTATTGTTAGTTATTTAGCTGCTTTCATAGAAGTGCGCTCCCCAGAGAAACTTATTGCAATTTTTGCCATGCACAATAAAGTTGTGATGCTGAAGTAAATGAATGACAACTTTTATTCAACCATGATTGACAAAGGTTTCCAAACACGAATTACGTCTTTTGTTTCCGTACAACAGCCAGTCCAATCAATCAAGCGGCCTTTTGTAAAAGCGCAACTCATTAAAGCGCTGTTATTTTGGTCGGTACGTAGCTGCTTAAAGCTCCTCTCTGGTTGGAAAATACAACAATACAACCATTATTGACAAAGGTCCAAACAAAAAAAATATACAGCTTGAGTGAATTCATTTGTTAGCAGAACACGAATTATGTCTTTTGTTTTCGTACAAAATAGCCAGGCCAGCCAATCGAGTGGCTTTTTGTAAAAGCGCGACTCATTCAAACGCTATTTTCGTTTGTACCACGCACTGACTGCTACTTGTCAATTTGCATAATGCTGAGTAACAACATGGATCGGAACTGCTTCAAGCTGGAGTAACTGAAGGCAAGTTTCAGGTATTTTGCGCTCGTTGGTTGTTCTCTAAGATAAGATATGTAAACGATTTCATCTGTATTTTCAGGTTTACCTGCTTGAACACACTCTATGGGCCAGGAAACCAAGCAAGTTATAGGCTGGACAAACGCTTTATGGTTCAAGTCGGTTCAAGTGAAGGCGTTTCTCGGATATGGTGTTTTGTGGCGTTCAACGGGATTCGCGCATAAAGGATAATCAGGAGCAAATAGAGAGGATTTCAGATGACTGTCGTGAGTTATTCGCAATTACTTTGTAATTACTCCTATAGGTTTTATTCAGAATTGCTGAAAGAACGTTGCGATTGGCCTCACTACAGTCATATGAAATCCGCTCTATTTAACAATTAGACAGATAGTCATATAGATGCATAAACTGAGATTACTTGGTGTTTTTTTCTCGGGATAATATAAGTGTATGGATTTGAATTCCTAGGAAAAGAGTTTGGGGTGACTAGATTGGGTAGCGGTAAGTAGAATGTCCATGTATTTAACTGAGTTAAATACCTAATGTATATTTAATGAGGTATTTAACTCTGTATATACCCGGATGTTCCACTTACATCTATTCAATTCTTTTCATCAGCCCCTCTCTTCCCTAGAGAATTTCTAATCCCTTCCCGGCTTTAAGTTACTTGCGAGGTATGTACGTTAGTTGGCGACCTCAAAAACACAATGGAAACCGTGTCAATCATGTAATAATTGAGGATATAGCCCGTATGGCTAATTGAGGATATAGCCCGTATGGCTAATTGAGGATATAGCCCCTATGGCTAATCGAGGATATAGCTTGTATGGTTGAATGATACAATAATGTAGCCATTTATGGTTGAATGACAACGTTAGTTGTATTAATAATCTATTTATTCTTGCATAAGTATTTTGTTGAATTTACAGCCCATGAGGTTGTATGAATATTCAAATCTCTGATCTACGTTAATAAAAGTTATTTATAGTTATTTTCTTATGTTCCTTTTTTATTTATTTCTTACAAGGAGAATCCATGGTATACAGAACCAAGCTTTGAGAAGCCTTGCTCAGAAGCTTCCAAGTTTATTGTGTTCCTCAAGGTCTCCTTCTACATTCAGGAGTTATTTTTCACAGTTTAAAAGATGGAAACTTTGGACCCAATTATTCCCAGAGGTTTATTATTTTCCTGCGTCGGACATTCATGTAGCATTGTATTTGATTAATTTAGTTCAGTCTGGATCATCGTTTAATGTTATTCAGTCTGCCTTTTATGCGATCTCATTTTTTCATAATTCCTGTGCCTCTGTTAATCCTTGTGACAGTGATTTTCTCAAGTTAATTCTTAGTGCTATTAGGAGGCTCTCGTTGGCTGCCCCGTCAAATAAAAAGTTACCTATTCTCCCTCAACATTTGTTAGCTTTAGTTAATAAATTTGGTGGTACAGGTGCTAGTTTATCTGATATTAGGGATGTTTGTTTTTGTTTGGTTTCTTTTGCAGGTTTTTTGCGTTACGACGAGGCGTCTAATCTGAGGTGGTCTCAAGTTTCTTTCAATCATACACATTTTTCGATATTCATTCCTAAGTGCAAAAATGATCCTCTTGGGTATGGCACGTACAAAGTTATAGCGAGAACCAACAAACCGACTTGCCCTTACAATATGCTTGTTAGATATTCTATTCTTTCTAAGCAGGATGTTCAATCTAACGAGTTTATTTTTGGGAATGTAGTGGCTCGCAAAAATGGTCCTGATACTATTCGTCCAGGATCCAAATTTTCATATTCTCGCGCAAGATTAGTTATTCTTGACAAGTTCAAAAGTTTAGGTCTTAGTTCTAAACACTTTGGTTTACACTCGTTAAGAATTGGAGGTGCTTCAGCCGCTGCTAATAACAATATCCCAGATAGGTTGATTAAAAAACATGGCGGTTGGAAATCGGATAGCGCGAAGGACTCATATTGTAGGGAAGATATTCAACAACAACTTTTAGTCTCTCTTAACATTGGAGTTTAATTTTGGCTTGTTTTCAATTTAATACAGCCCCACACTTTTTGGCTTGACATTGCCGACACAGGTGCGATCCTCCTCAAACATTTGTTTGTCATTATTGTATAAAGTAGAAATGTTTTCTATTCGCCTGAGCGAAGCGAAAGAGAATAGAATAGAATTTCTAATTGGTACTTTTGATGGTGTAATTCCCTTTGGGAATCCCTGTTTATATAAATACCACTCCTTAACGGTCGTTGTTCACTTGACATCGCACATTTCATGTTAGAAACCGGGGCCAAATTTTTTCCAGTTTGTTGAATACATGTTCATGTCTATGTTAGTTTACACCTGTATAGACATAAAACAATCAATGTACATGTAATCTACGTTCATTAAAGTATTGCCGACACAGGTGCGATCCTCCTCAAACATTTGTTTGTCATTATTGTATAAAGTAGAAATGTTTTCTATTCGCCTGAGCGAAGCGAAAGAGAATAGAATGCCATTTGGCAAATATGCATCGAAGCATGATGCCTGAGATACGCACACCTCATTGGTTCGATTTGGTGTGAATACCTCTTTACGCGTGCCGAGCTAATTACGTATGCGGGTGAAAATAGTCCGAGACTTGGTTCGCCGTTACATGCTTCACCTAAGTTGTATGTTTCTGTTATGCTTAATTGTGCGCGCAACAATTTAAGGTCACTATTTGTGAACTATCATTTACCAGCAAATGAAAACTACCAATCTACAATTACCAATCTATATATTAATACCGTAAGGAAAATCGTGTCCGCACTCGCTCCGCTTAGCCCTGAAGCTGTGCCGCCAAAAGAAGTTCGCAAACCCGAAGGGAAGGTGGAAATCTGGACCGTGGGCGTGTTTTTGTTGGAAAAGATTCACCTCGGGCTAAGTTCGAATTCAAGCGATTTCTTAAGCGAGGGACAAAGCCGCCATCGCCGCCATGTTGAATTCTCCCACAGAAACTAAAAAAGAACTCGGTTCGCGCAGCCGAAAGCCATAGACTTTTAAACCTAAATGGTTCTATTACAGATTACATACAGGATGTACAGGGATAATTCTAATTCGAAAGCCTTGAGCTGAGAAAAATTTTCATTCAAAAATAAACAAGTACGCCATTGCCTTTCTTCCCAGAGCACGCGCCAAGTCGAAATTACACATTTATACAAACCAAAGCCATGGTCGTTGTTATTTTTTTTTTCCAGGCCACTTTTTTAAAGAGAATATTATTACTATAAGTAAAATAAATTTCCCCCTTTATATACTCCGTGAATTTTTCACGGGCATCAGCTAGTCTACAATTAAAGGCAGAATTGACATGCATTTCTGGGTAGGCAATCAAACCCCACTGTGCTAATCACATCCAAACAAACAAAGCCGTCGTTCAGAATTATGGGAGACTATATCGCGAGGATAACAATTCGCGGCTTTCGCAGCTGTTGTGCACATCTGTGTCAACAGGGGACCTTATCAACAGAAGACGTTGTTACCGTCTGCTGCCTATTAATTCGATCGGTTGTCGAATACGCGAGCGTAGTTTTCGCAAACACTCCGCAGTTAGTACTTACCCACTGCCTTAGAATCTGTCCTGTCAATTATCTGCCATAATCACTCGTACCGTGAAGGACTTTCGAGATATAGCTTGGGCTCACTGTAAGATCACAGGGATCACACATGTCAAAAGTTCATAACCGGAATCAAACTTCACTGCACTTATATCTGCAACGCGAGTGGCCAGCGGTATTTACATATAATGCTGGCGGAACTGCTCGTCCCGCCACTGGCGATGTTTACAGTAGTTTGAGAAAGAGAGTTCCAGTTTATAATAGTGCGAGGAATAAAGCTGAACTTGTATATATTTGTGTGCGTGGAAAGAGGTAGGAACGGTGCATGTCTAGTACTGCGACTTGGTTAAATTAAGCTAGCCTACGGAAGCAGAGTTATTGCTTAGTCCTTTGTTAAACAAACAAAGTCTATCGACTTCTCGTCCTCTTGCGCGAGATGACCAGCCTAATTCGCATACTCTAGAGTTGGCCTAACAAGGCCATCCAATCCGCTACACAGGCTTGTTTCTAGAAGGTTTGTCAGCGACGATATTCAACCTACAACATCACGGCTGTAGTGAGGCCATTAATTCCATGTAAGATAGATCGCTTCAAATAGTTTGTCACGGTAAAATATGCCCATTATTTATAGCGGAACTCCTGTGGAGTCCCATAAGCTAATGCGTGTGAAAAAAAATCAATTAATAAAAAATTAAAATAAATATAAACCCACCTAGTCGAAAATTTTTGGTAAATGGGGATATCCGCTGCCCTTTAAGTAGCGCCGGCTCTTTTCTGCCCGTGCCTCACGGTATGAAAATTCAGGCCAACGAAAGGCGAACGGACGCGTGGCTGTTTTTCGAGTTTTTCTTCTGCTGCTTTAATGGTAGTTTCTTGCAGCCCAGCGTATATACTAGGCACACAACTGTAGACGAACTCTCAGAAAAGATACTCTTTGCTTTATCTGTCTATGGCTGTTCGCAAACTAGACTTGGATTAGTGATCGATAAAGTTGTCTTGCCCAGATCTGACAAAACGGAAAGAAGTCAACCAGTCGAGAGGTTTATTCTTGCTATGAAAGGCTTTTGAGTAAAGCCTGGTGCACACTTGCGACATAACGACATAAGAAACATGTCACGCGAACAAAATTTAGTGGTTTCAAGAAGTTGAAGTCGTCAAAAAATAACATAAGATTGCTTTGGTGAAGTAATCTAATAAAGACCCATGGAAATATTGATTGTTTCAATTATTTTCCCGTAGTTTTTTCGTTGCAACATAACGTCCTTTAATCCTTTAATTAAAAGCAATCAAGAGAGTAAATTAATGCTATATTTTATGGCAGTAGCATAGGATTTTTTTGAGTTTTGACTTTCTGAATAAAACCCCCAAAACTTAAGTTTTTCTGATTCACACACTTCAACTCATACACACACAAAAAAGAATAAAATGAATATTCAAAGCTGAGTTTAGTGGATGGAAAATTGCTGTGTGTTTGCCAAACAACAATGTTCTATGCTGAAAAGTCCCAGGAAGAGCGGTATGGCTGTCAGGTCTCAACATTTCTCACTAATGAGCTTGCACCTTGCATCCTGTGCTAAGTTCAATAGGATTGTAGAGTGATTACATGAGACCAGTATTTACTGAGATCACTCTGAGTTGATATTGGTCTCTCATGTAATCATCACCTTTTGTGATTGTGTTTATGTGAGACCGGTATGGACTCGAAAGTTGTTCGTGTCTGGTCAGCAACCAAAATGAACGTGTGCAAGCCTCTGGACTTTTTTCCGGACTGACTTCATGTATATGCATGTAAATAAATTTATGAGAGCCAATACCGCTACAAACTTAGAGTGGATCACAGATCACTCTGAGTTTGTACCAGTATCATGTAATCACTGCCTTAGATATCCTAACAAGATTCCGACGTACAATGTAAGGGGGAGGCATGCTCATGCACATTTTGAAAATATTTTCTGATTTACTTTTACCTGTAATAGGCTAGGGTTATAGATTTGCATCCGCCACCAATACATGTCCCAAGTCGAGTTACCGTTTAAAATTGTCATTATTTTTTCAAATGTCATTATTTTTAATCAAATTTCACTTTGTCACATGAAAAAGCAAGTTTCAGGTTTTTATACACCAACAATAAACTGTATTTGCTATGTTTTCACTTTTGTTTTCCTTTATGTTGGCTAAAGTATCTAATGAATAATGAATTCATTAACAATGAATGATCAGTTATGCAGACTTTGAAATCCTGGTGCGGGTTGTTCAAAGGTGGATTAAATTTAAACCAGGTTTAGTTCTGAACAAAACCATCGAGTCACCATGGTAATTAATCCTGGATTAGTGCTAAACCATTTTCGAGCAACTGGACACTGATCAAGTCCGAATAAGGGGCATTTAAATATTACCTCAAGACCTCAGTCATGGTGTTTCACAATCCAGACCTCTACTAAGCCTTACTAATCTAACAACTCAGGCTGTCATGTACTAGATATCCTAGTTTGATTTTCATTCTTTGTTTGTATAGTTCATGGTGCTGATATTCTGTGGTACATTAGGGCTGGTTAAATGAAACACATGAAAGACAATAGCAAGGCTTTCCAGTGCCTGAGGTACTAGTAACCCCTGGAATCCGCTGGTATTCTGAGGTCCTTAAGAGTGAAAGTGATTTCCTGGTGTTCCCTACTGTACGTTACCAGTTACTTTAGAGCTAGCAAGTTTGTGCATTCTACAACAAGTATATATTCCCGCTCTGGAAGAATTTCCAAATCTGTTCCATTGGGGAGGTAAAGGTATTTTTCTGGAATCACATTATAGTTTTATTGTGCCCTGTGGTAATATCCAGTTGTGTTAAAGATGCAATAGATTCCCTGGACTATAGGTTTGCTCATTCCTGATTGGTTTAATTACCAAAGCACATGGTTTCTCATATCATCACTGTATTTTTCACAGCAAATTCCAGAGAGGTGGGGGCTCACATCTCCAACCAGTTCCGTGGGAGGGGTGTGGATAATTTCTGGAATCACACAATAAAACTTATGTTGCAATTTATTTAGGGTTGAGGCACAGTTCCCAGAGGGGACTCCCCTATTTTTCGGGTGGGGGTGCTCGTCGTACCTTTTAGGATTTAAATCAGGCCTCTGGTGCCTTTTAGGGGGTACAATTTGAAAACTTGCAATATTTTCCGGAAAGGTACCTGTTAGGGGTCCATTCTAGCAAATAAATCAACAATGGTTTTATCAATATCATACTTGTTAGTAGCCTTAATTTCAGACATATTTTCCCTTGTAAAAAATATGAGAGAAAATTACATAAGGAAATTCAAGCTAGCTTGTTGGTTCCTTTTAGGGGTCAAAATCAACTAAGCCACACCCTTTTTGGTATCCCTTTGGGATAAAATCGAAAGTTCAAGATGAGCACCCCGCCCCAAAATATGGGATTATTTGCCATATCTTTCTATGCACAATCAACAAAAATTTTCCACATAATTCACTCCCAGTAATGATGTTTTACTGTATGCCTTGCATAATCCCAAGTGAAAACAATATTTTTTTTCAGATAGGTACCTGTTAGGGGACCGTTATAGCAAATAAATCAACAATGGTTTTGGGAGTCTGAATTTCAGACGTATTTTCCCTCGTAAGAAAATACAAAAGAAAATTGCAAGGGAAAATACGTCTGAATTTGAGGCTATTAGTTGTTGGTACCTTTTAGGGGTCAAATTGAACGTTCCTGACAAGCACCACCGCCCCAAAAATAGGGGAGTCCTCCCACGCTGGGCACAGTTTTCCATGGATATTAGGTTACTACACTGTATCTGTGAAATCCATGTAAAATACTGATGTGAATAATTAGCTATTTAACAGTACATGTGCAACCTTTTTTATTCATTTATGAATTAGGTGTATAAAAAGTAGAAAATAACGTCTTAACAATGAGGGATTTGTAGCGGAGCTCCTGCGCGGACCGAAGGCCCGCGCAAGCGGAGTATCATACCTAAGGAAATAACGTCTAGCATAACTATGGAGTTGATTTTCAAACGTCACGGGCTTTCTCGCTCATTTTGCTTACGTTATTTACGGCGCCAAGTCATATGATTAGGGCGTTGAAATGGTATCGCCCAAAAGATGAATGTGTCCAAGTTTGGTTGCCATAGGTTGTTCCCTTCTTGAGAAATGAATTTTTTTTGTTTCTTCCTGGTATAAAAGGTATAGCGTACGTCCGTCCGTCCGCCGTACGCGGAAACTCATGGGAACCCTGTGGTATACTTAGAAAAAAAATATTTCTCTTCAAGGGAACATGCTAAGACAACCAAACTTGGGATATTTTCTCTGTGCTACCAGGGGGGTGCTGTAACATGATCACGTGACGTGACGTCATGGATGACGTCATCAAATGGAAAAATAATATATCTCTGGAAGGGATGAACCTAAGACAACCAAACTTGGGTGAAGTTATCCAAGTGGCAAGGGGAGTGCAGCTGTATGGTCACGTGGTATGACGTCATCGATGACGTCATCATAGGAGAAAACGAACATATCTCAGGAAGGGATAAACTTCAGTCAACCAAACTTGGGTTAAGTTGTGTTAGTGGCAAGGGGGGTGCAACTGCATGGTCACGTGGTATTACGTCATCGATGACGTCATCACAAGAGAAAAAGAACATATCTCAAGAAGGGATAAACCTTAGACAACCAGACTTGTGTGGTGGAAGTGGCAAGGGGGTGCAAGTGCTTAGTGGACTGGTATGACGGTGCAAGACTACGCCTATGTACAATGGCAACCTTTTTGCCTCGTTAAGGGTGCGTTTACCTATCTCTTTGAACCGTTGCTAGGGAAAATTGAAAGTCCTGTAAAACAATCACCTTTCAATGAAAATCTTTGAAACTTTTAGAACTAACTTCGGATCGAACGAAATGTCAATTTCAATGACGTCATCACGTGAAGTCATCGTGAAGTCATTGCTACAGAAAAAATGCTTCTCGTTCCCCATACTTGCAAAAAATCGCATTTTAGTGATGTTTACATTTCAACTACCGCCATACCCACAGACTCACGTATGCTGAACTAGACCTAAATATTGCTTATAAATAAATAAATAAATAAATAAATAAATGCTTTTTACGATCAGATAAAAAATAAGGAAATAGCGACAAAAAAGGTGTCTCTCGAACTCTCTTTTTGGCAATAACATTTGTATTTTTCGTTAGTTTGCGAAAACCATACTTGACATTTTGGAAAATCTCTGTATATTGGATATGATATCGAAAAAATTGCAAAATTCCTTAATTTGTGGAAGGAGAAAGGTTTTCTAGTTCGCAAAAATGTCACCAGAAGGCTCGGTTACCAATGCGAATAGCGCAATAAACTATCATTTTATTTTTCATAAATAATCCAATTATTGAAACATATTTTCGCTAAATCGCTTGTAGAATTAGGTAATGGACGAGAAAAAAAAATAAACGGTATTAAAAAAGAATGTTTGAATGAAAAAAAATTAAATGCCCTGTCACTCGTGGGTCTCGAACCCACGACCTTTTCTTCTGTAGGCGAGAATCGTACCAATCTGCCAGTCAGGCAAACTCTAACAAGATGTGTTCAAATTATTACATATTCCTTCTCTAAGTAAACGGCAAGTAGATAGTCCGGAATTGGCCCGGAAATGACTTAGTATCTGTTGTGGTTACTTCTTTTTATACTTTCTGACTTCCTTTAGCTGTAAGGATCTGCCATCGACATTTTCCGTCTCATTTTTGCCAAAAATAGTTGACAAGTAAAAGTCGGGCAAAAAGTTAATCGTATACTAGACTTGCCCCAAGTCGTACTCTATGTTTTTCCTTAGAACAAAGTGAAAAAAGCACACGGTGGAGCGCGGGAGAGTACGACTTGTTTCGCTCGCACGCTTTTGATTTTAATTTGCATATTTTTGCCGCGAAAAACGAATGCAAAACAGCGCGCGCTCAGTGGCGTGATCTTCGTCAGCAGTGCGCGCCGTGAATTTTGTCAACAACTGAACATTTGCCAAAGAATCAAGACTTTTGTTGCATAATTTCGTCGTGTTATATGCTTACGAAAATTCATAAGAATAGATCTACAAGTGGAAAGACTTTGAAGCGCAGCGTTTGATACCTAAAAGATGTTTTCGCCCAACAGAGGATGTCTGTGTGAAAAATATTTTCCGTTTCAAATCGCGCGAATGAAGGCGATGGCGTAAAATGTGACGTCAAACTTTCTCTCACTCGGATTGGATGTTTATCAGACACACCCCCGACCTAAATTTGGGTCGGTAGAAACTGGCGGGAAGCAAGCGAGAAAAGTCCGTTGTACAAAATAAGCCAATTAAAAAAAAACGGAACAGCGGACTTTGAGAAAGTCTAATCGTATACTAGCTCGTACTGTACTCTTAATTGTCATTTTTCATTCATTTCAAGCAAAACTGATAAACTTCATGAAGAAACTTTGGACTATAGATAACAACAAAGTATAAAAAGTTTTAGATTGCAATATTTCCTGGCAATATCACACTTTTTCTAAAATTTTGTGGCAGCTTATCGTGCGAAAACACATCAACACGTCAGGGGCATAAGGGAGACATGCCTAAGTTCGGCTAAGTATTTTCCGTATTTTTGGAGAAAACAGGAAGCAGAGTTTTATGAAGATACAAGGGGAAAGAATGAACTACAGATTGTGATATTTATTTCAAGAATTCTTTTCCAAAAAAATCGGAAAACGTCCAATGAAGTGCAACCTTTCGTGCACCAGATGTTTGCACCACTGAAGACTTATAACCAACAGGCTACCCGCGAACATGTTCCCAGCATAGCAACCGTGCAACAATAGCAACGAAATAGGTAAACGCACCCTTAACAGAAAAATATGTAACCGGGAGCTCCGCTTTTAGCCAGTGGCTAAATCTATATATTAGTTCAATAAATATGTTGCCTGATTGTCAGTGAAGTAATAATAATAATAATAAATATAGCATTACACCATAGTTTCAATGCTTTACATTTCGGTGCTTTACATGCTTTAAATGTACATCATGTGTATATATATATATATATGTGTATTTTAATTACATAAAAATATTCTCAAATTTATAAAAGATAAAACCTCTAAAATAAACATAAAAGATAATAAAAACTACATGTTATTTATGTAGCCAGAACTCCAACTCATTAGTATTATGTATATATATTACGAAAAAGGTAAGTTTTTAGTTGGGATTTGAAAGTTCCCAAAGTCTCAGATTGTTTAATTTTGAGAGGTAGTGTGTTCCAGAGTCTGCTTGAATAAACAGAGAAAGATCTGTCTCCGTATGTTTTAGTTCTGGCTGGAGGAACGTTCAAAAGCAGTTGATCTGAGGACCTTAATGAGCGAGCTGGATTGTATTTGGAAATCAATTCAGCAATATAGTCGGGAGCCTGATTATGGAGAGCTTTAAAAACTAAAACAAGAACTTTAAAGTCAATCCTGGCGCGTATTGGCAGCCAATGTAGGGATCGGAGGACCGGCGTGATGTGATCGTTTTTCTTTGCTCGCTTGATTAGCCTGGCAGCGCAGTTCTGAACTGATTGTAGTTTAGATATTTCGGAGTCAGGCAAACCAACAAGGAGGCTGTTACATGAGTCGACCTTAGATGTAATAAAGGCATGAACTAGTTTTTCACATGTATGCTGGTCGAGATACATCTGCAGCCTGCCAATGTTCCTTATAGACATGTAAGCATTTTTGCACGTGTTGTTAACATGCTTGGTCATCAGCATGTGCGAGTCAACAATCACACCAAGGTTCCGGGCAGCAGGCTTGGGGTCAATAGCAAAGCCATTTATACTAAGGCCAGGAACAGCCTCATGATGAGAGAAGCGAGAAGAGAGATGTACCACCTCTGTTTTGTCAGGGTTGCATGCAAGTCCATTGGCATTACACCAGACCAGGATGTCTCTAATGCATAATTCAAGCTTAGCCAGGACAACCGGGCGTGATTCAGGAGTATCAATTGACACATAGAGCTGAGTGTCATCAGCATACATCATGGCGTTTAGGCCGTGACCCAAAATCACATCTTCCAAGGGAGAGAAAATTAAAGAAAACAACAGAGGTCCAAGAACCGATCCTTGTGGAACACCGTATGAGAGATTCCTCTCAGAAGACAGCACGTAGTGCTTAATTGTTATTTGCGAGCTCCGCTTTTAGGCAGTGCCTAAATCTATATATTAGTGATATGAAGAATTTTAACTCTAATTGCTCTCGACCTGCCCGAATTCGAACCAACTCGCACACCACACACGCGCGCCGGTTCCAAAGACATGGTTCAAACCCTGCTCGGCCAAGTCTCCCACGCGTGTATATCATCTCGTCTCAATCCATAAGGCCATGCTTGAGCCTCACATATACTTAAATAGGTGTTGATAGTATGGTCGTATTAGTTTGCTGATAATTCAACAATCGCTCCTGAAGCATGCGCGTATCAGGACAGGCTCTTCGAGGATGCCCATGATTTTCTATCAGACTAAAAATAGAAAAGGAAAACGCTTGCAGAGGAAACGAGAACCTCCTGCTCATTTCAGAAGAGTCGTTCCACGCGACATAGTAAACTCAGAATCCACGGATCATACACGTCCCTGGGGCACCCTTAGCGCTGGAAATTCCGACATTTTTCTGCGGCGGCCTGCCGGCTGGAAACTATAGCACCTCCAGCTACGGCACCCACAAAATAAACCTCGCAGGCAATTCTCCTTGGTGTATATTGTATATCAAATTATTTACACCAGTACCTTATATGTGAAAATCCTAAGCGCCTGTCAGGAGTTTTTTGTGATTGGCTGTTTTTTCCCACAATTTTTGCGCGCACCCGTGCTACACAGGAAGCCCGTTACGAATATTTAGCTGGATTAAATTAAGTCTAACTGCGGGCCGCCCCTTCGCGAGAACCTTGATCGGGTTGCCACCTTCTTGAGTTCCTTGTTTAGAGTCATGGATCCTCTCGCTCAACTGAACTCCATACCAAGCATAGCTGTTAGTACCACAATGCACCTCTTTTTTATTTCATTTTTGAAATTCCGAGTCTATTTCTATCTGGAAGACACTCCAATTCGTCTTGACCTGGCCCGTATATTCGGAAGGCGTACCGCATCCGAACCTATACAAAAGTGTCGAGCGGAAACACTGCAACAACCTCTCGAAAACCGCGCGGGCCCTACCACTCAAAGCCCGTTCCCTAAGTTTTTATCGTGACTCCATTTTGATGCGATAAGTAATATATACCGTTTCCGGGATAAGTTGTCACTGGAAAAAGCAACAAACCTTGGTGCGCTAGGGAGTATGGGTAAAGATTTATTTGAGTTTCTGTAAGATATTAGAAACAAACATGCTTGGAAATGTGCTGAAATTTAATAATGTTACCTGTGGTTGCGATAACTGTCTCAATTCAGACCAAACAGTAGCCGTTTAGATGCCCCCATTATCCTATGCGCTTCAAGCTTATAGGCTTTTTGGGTGACAACGTTTCCCGGAAACGGTATATAGATTAAGCCACTGGCTAAAAGCGGAGCTGCCGCCAGCTGATCTGAAATCGTGACGTCACATGACGTAACGGAAAAACTGGGTTATCACCTTGCCCGCGATACTTGTCAGCGGTATCACCCATTAGGCTCTCATGCTCAAAGAAAATAATGGCGGACTTCGAAGGGAGAAAAAACCCATCCTTTTCTCTGGCTTCGGAGGTCCACATTTCTAAAGTGATTGTCCTAGTTTTCACTAATTGCTTACTTAGTAGCAGAGTTTTATGAATGATAGAAGAATCCAACTTTTAACTTGCGATTTGTTGATTTTTGGCTGGTTTACTTTCTGGCTCCCATTCGTTCCGCATCCGATACCCGCCGACACTACGATAACTCCCAGTTGCTGCTTACAAATGCCAACTCTAAAAGCCCTGACATAGAGCTTACAGCTTTGTAAGGAGGTAATGGCTTCTTCATAAAAGGAATTGATAAAAACAGCGTACTATATCTTGTCGAGAGCCCTGTTTTCTGTACGAGATTCCTAGGAGGTATGATGCGAGGATGACGTTCGAACAATGAAGGAATGAATGTCCGAAACATTGGCGTTAATCCTGCATCTGGTTGGTCTTTGTCTTTATATATAGCAAGCAAGCAAACCCTCAAAGATGGCACACTTCTGTACCTACAGCTTAAACAAAATCTGCTCTTTTGTTTTACTTCTTTTGTGACTGTTAAACTTGTTTCTAAAAGCCAGAAAAGGAAAACACACAGCGAAGAGGCCTAATCAAGATTGTATTAACCCTGAACAAAGCAAAATTAGACACGAAGGCAGCACCTTCTAATCAATTATTAGAAAAATAATAATGACCACTGTACAATGTTTGTACTGTCACTGTGTTTACATGTAAATGAGACACTAATCAATCAAAGAAAGTAAACAAACCAGTCACCATACAAACACTTTATTTCAGATACAAATACAAATCAATATTAAGCCTGAAATAAATGCTGATTATGGCTTCACTAGCAGTGTTGGGAATGGTTTCATTGTCATTTACCTATTTACTAAGCAAAATAATATTGAGTAAATAGCCGAAACCTGATTAATGTTTTTATTGTGCTTTGCTATGCCATGTGAAGCAAATTGTGTTATGGTTGTTATAACTGTGGAGTTTTTAAATATTCATGAAGCCCAGGGCACGGATGGCAGTGATGTCTCAGGATTTGTTCCATCTACCTGATAACATGAAAACATGACAAATCAGGCAAATAATAATAATAATAAAGCTCAGATATTCTGGAAAATTGACAGGGCTTTGTAATTAATAAGAGAGCAATGTTTGCATATTTTCCTGGTCTATGGTAGTTGGATTCCAAAAATAAGTTTAATTTTGAAAGCTATTTTGCTATTATTTAGATTTTGATAATCCTCAGAAAAAGCAGGAAGAACAACTGCAAATGTTTTTCCTTTTCAACAAAATGCCTATAGGCCCCTCAGACACTGCATTCCATGAAACTGTAGCTAAGGCTACCAAGAATTTGTTTTAGGCTGTGCCAAGCAGCTAGCAATAAGCCATGTTCTTTGGGGCTGTAAGTATAGCCTTCTTGGATTTCATATGAATCAATCTGACACTTCCATAGAACTTGAAATTAAAAGACTTTTTGCAGTCACAGTAAGGATGACATAGCTGGGAGGCTGTGGCCCATTAGAAGTGTACCAAGTACTATTTGGAGGTGCAAATGATTTCAAATTTGCTAATTGGGGACTTTGGGGGTCCGTACATCCCTTACTTGTCCAAAAAATCTTCATACATTAGAAATAATAATAATAATAATCAACTTTCTTTCAAGAGAGTAGCATGTGACAAAAACTTGTTGCCCTCCTGTAGTATTCATTCTTCACCCTTATTAAAAAAAATTATTAAAGGTATCAGTTAATTCCAGTAGTGAGCATGCCCATTTGTCATTTTTTAGAAAGAAATATGGTTGAAAAAACCATAACTCCTGCATTTATCACATTATAAACCACGGAAATCCCAATTTTATTGCTTAAGTATGTTCCCTGTATTTTTCAACTTCTAAAGGCTGGTTCACGGTCATCATAGCAACACAAAAAAACACATCTTAGAAAATTGGCCATAATTTATATCATAGAAAATTTGGATGAATTTTTTTCCAACAAAAATGCACTCACATTCCACTGCTTGGGCTGTTACAATGATCAGACCCTTCCCTGCTTAGCAGGGGCCACTTCTATCTTGTTTTGTGTTTTGAAGTAGCTTCTTTTTGCGCAGTTGAAACACACAAGAAATCATAAAAATTAAAAAAAAGAAACGCGCAAGATAAAAAGTAGCCTCTACTCGCAGGGAATTCAGACTCTAACCAAAGTTAACCCCTGGTTGCTACAGACAACATATTCGAAGAAATATTCCGCTCTTCGAGAGAGACATTTCGAAATGTCCTTTTTAAAGGAAAAACTTACATTTATTTGTAGTAGTCAGTAAGTATAGGCGTAGCCTTGGCTCAGAAGTTCGGCTGGACGCACTGAGAAATAACGGTTCAAGCACTGCAGCACCACTCCTTGAGGCTGATCATGATACCAATAACAATCTCAAAGTCTCCCCGGATCATCGAAGATCATTTCCAGAGCTTCTTGCTCTTCTGGTTTCACATTGTTTGTACACAAAATCACTCAAAAGTTCTCCCTGCCAATCTCGACCTATCCAATCTCGAGCTGTTTTTTGAAGACAACAACAGAAATTTGCAGCGTGGCATCACGCAAAAGTCCTGTCACTCATTCAGGCCTTGTCGAGATCCACAGCATACGAAATGAAGTCGCTCAGACGGCAGAAAACAGTAAAAAAAGAGAAACTCAATAAGCGAAAAACTGATCTCCCCTTCGAATTCCGAGTCCCACTATCTTGCAGGCCAGGTTACCAAGGGTGATAACCCAAGTTTTTCAAACTCCCTCGATTCTGATTGACTAATATTTTTTCCCAGATCAGCTGGCGGTTGCATGATAAAAAAGGTTACCATTGGACATAGCCTGTAACCGCCATACCACGTGACTAACTTGCATCACACTTGCAGACGCCACTTAGATAATTTAACCCAAGTTAAATTGGGTGTCTAGAAAACTAAGATCTAGAAAACAAAGATGCAAGATGCAAGACCTAGGAAACTAAGATCTAGAAAACTAAGATCTAGAAAACTAAGATCTAGAAAACTAAGATCTAGAAAACTAAGACCTAGAAAACTAAGATCTAGAAAACTAAGACTGACAAATTTTCTCTTACCATTTCGCTTTTGAGTTTCTGCAAGATCACACAGCGTCGCGACCCGTACTCCTCGCCATAAATCAAGGAAACAAAGAACCTCGAACTTTTCTGCTATAAACAGACTTCATTCCAAACAAGATCTACTCCAACTTCAAGAATACATCCTTATTGCATTGGTCCCTTAGGTTTTTGAAACTCACGATGTACAAATCAGCCAACAAACAGCGCAAGCATTCGATAACAAACACTCATTTGTCCGCCATGTTGGATTCTGGCTTGTGGGTTGCCTGTGGTGACAAAAATCCGCAATGTTTTTCACAAAAATAGAAGCAAGCGAAATGGAAACCACTCCAGCAGTAGGAATAAACTATTTTTACCTTGATTCTTTAAGTTTTACCTTACCACCAGTGATATTTTCTAAGTTTTCACAGGATCTTAGTTTTCTAGATTGCCCATACAAAAATGGGTGCAAATCTAGAAAACCAAGATCCTCAATTTTTCTCACAAAAATAGAAGCAATCAAAGCAGAAACAACTCTAACAGTACAAATAAACTACCATTAACTCTATTCTTTGAGTTTTACCTTGTAACCAATCATATTTTCTGAGTTTTCTTAGGATCTTAGTTTTCTAGATTGCCCATACAAAAATGGGTGCAAATCTAGAAAACCAAGATCCTCAATTTTTCTCACAAAAATACAAGCACCCAAGACAGAAACAACTCTAATAGTACAAAAAAATCTATTAGTAACTTGATTCTTTGAGTTTTACCTTGTCACCAATCATATTTTCTGAGTTTTCACAGGATCTTAGTTTTCTAGATATGGGCAATTTTCCCATACAAAAATAGGTGCAAATCTAGAAAACCAAGATCCTCAATTTTTCTCACAAAAATAGAAGCAATCAAAGCAGAAACAACTCTAACAGTACAAATAAACTACCATTAACTCTATTCTTTGAGTTTTACCTTGTCACTAATCATATTTTCTGAGTTTTCACAGGATCTTAGTTTTCTAGATATGGGCAATTTTCCCATACAAAAGTAGGTGCAAATCTAGAAAACCAAGATCCTCAATTTTTCTCACAAAATAGAAGCAATCAAAACAGAAACAGCTTTAGTAGTATAAATAAACTACCAGTAACTTGATTCTTTGAGTTTTACCTTGTCACAAATCATATTTTCCGAGTTTTCAGAGAATCTTAGTTTTCTAGATTGCTCATACAACAAATAGGTGCAAATCTAGAAACCAAGAGTAGCTGTATTTTTTCTTTGCCTGTCATCAACTATCCCATTATGTTTCCTGGAAATAGCTTCAGCTTAAGGCAGTATCTTGATAACCTGTCAGAAGTTTCAACCCCCCAAAAATACCCGCAGATGTTTCAACCCCCCAAATACCTGGTATATAATTTTCAACCCCCCAAAATACTTTTACTACAAATTTCATACCCAAAACGATATGTCCGACCCCCGTCATTTTTATATCCGAGTTTCCCCCTGGGGGTGGCATGCTTCCTGATTGGAATGGAGCTAAAAAAAAGATGAGATTCTTGGTTTTATAGATTTACACCTAGACTATTTATATTGCTAGATGATATCATTTTACACTAAAATGTGTTGTTCCAGAAAATATCCAAAACCCCTCCACCAAAGGGCAAAGGAAATTCCAGAGGGGTCAATTTATAACCTGATCTCCAGGGGGTGGGGCACTTTTCAAGTTTCCAACACCCTTCTGTGTGGTATGTGTGGGACGGGGGGGGGGGCAAAATAAGGCAACAATGTGGTTTTATCAATATCACACTGTCTTGTTGGTGTACCCTTTACCCTTTAGGGGTCAAATCAACTAAGCCACGCCCTTTTGGCTACCTTTTAGGGAGAAAATTGAAAGTTGCGGATGAGCACAGGGTTCAAAATAGCAGCCAGCTGCTGGTGATAGCCAGCACTTTTTCTGACTTTGCCGGCCATTTTTAGGTCAAAAATAAGATAACAAAAATGGTTATAAACATTTTTGCGAAAAAGGCCAAAAACGATTGCAGATTGTGTGTCAATTTTGTGGAACGTGCAGAAATTGCTCTATAATGCAAAAACTCATTACCGCATCTTGCCAAATACCCTGGAATATTATATGCTTCCATTTTTGTGCAGGCTATTTTTTGCACTAGTGCCCACATACGCTAGCAAATTTGAGCAGATTTTGAAAATTCATTTGAGCCACAGGCACGCCTGCCCCCAAAAATAGGGAAGTCCCCTAGGGGTAAAAAAATCAAAGAATCAAGGTAATGGCAGTTAATACATACTACTAGAGCTATGTTTCTGTTTCGATGTTCTATTTTTGTGAGAAAAATTGAGAATCTTGGTTTTCTAGATTTGCACCTATTTTTGTATGGGCAATCTAGAAAACTAAGATTCTCTGAAAACTCGGAAAATATGATTTGTGACAAGGTAAAACTCAAAGAATCAAGTTACTGGTAGTTTATTCATACTACTAAAGCTGTTTCTGTTTTGATTGCTTCTATTTTTGTGAGAGAAATTGAGGATCTTGGTTTTCTAGATTTGCACCTATTTTTGTATGGGAAAATTGCCCATATCTAGAAAACTAAGATCCTGTGAAAACTCAGAAAATATGATTGGTGACAAGGTAAAACTCAAAGAATAGAGTTAATGGTAGTTTATTTGTACTGTTAGAGTTGTTTCTGCTTTGATTGCTTCTATTTTTGTGAGAAAAATCGAGGATCTTGGTTTTCTAGATTTGCACCCATTTTTGTATGGGCAATCTAGAAAACTAAGATCCTGTGAAAACTCAGAAAATATGATTGGTGACAAGGTAAAACTCAAAGAATCAAGTTACTGGTAGTTTATTTGTACTATTACAGTTGTTTCTGTCTTGGTTGCTTGTATTTTTGTGAGAAAAATTGAGGATCTTGGTTTTCTAGATTTGCACCCATTTTTGTATGGGCAATCTAGAAAACTAAGATCCTGTGAAAACGCAGAAAATATCACTGGTGGCAAGGTAAAACTCAAAGAATAAAAGTAATAATAGCTTATTCCTAACTGCTGGAGTGGTTTCCATTTCGCTTGCTTCTATTTTTGTGAGAAACATTGCGGATTTTTGTCACCACAGGCAACCCACAAGCCAGCATCTGAATCCAACATGGCGGACAAATAAGTGTTTGTTATCGAATGCTTGCGCTGTTTGTTGGCTGATTTGTACATCGTGAGTTTCAAAAACCTAAGGGACCAATGCAATAAGGATGTATTCTTGAAGTTGGAGTAGATCTTGTTTGGAATGAAGTCTGTTTATAGCAGAAAAGTTCGAGGTTCTTTGTTTCCTTGATTTATGGCGAGGAGTACGGGTCGCGACGCTGTGTGATCTTGCAGAAACTCAAAAGCGAAATGGTAAGAGAAAATTTGTCAGTCTTAGTTTTCTAGATCTTAGTTTTCTAGGTCTTAGTTTTCTAGATCTTAGTTTTCTAGATCTTAGTTTTCTAGATCTTAGTTTTCTAGATCTTAGTTTTCTAGATCTTAGTTTTCTAGATCTTAGTTTTCTAGGTCTTGCATCTTTCATCTTTGTTTTCTAGATCTTAGTTTTCTAGACACCCAAGTTAAATTATCTATCGGGCCTGGCCAGGGACCAATTCCGACAAGCGACACGGCCTTGAACTACGTTGGAAACGCGACACGGCCTTTCCGAAACAGTGCCGAACGACGAGCCATTCTAGCAAAATACTAGCCGCGACTCTAGCAAAAGCCTGCGAAATCGTTACGCGGTCTGTTTTGAAACGTAGACTAGCAACACGGTGACCCCCCTGGTAGGGCCTCATCTACACCTTTCCTGATTTTCTGGTTTTATACCATGTGACCACGTCGTTGCACCTCCCTTGTCACTTAGACAACGCCATCCAAGTTTGGTTGTCTAAAAGATTCATCCCTTTCAAAAAAATATAAACCTTTTCTCGTTTGATGACGCCATTGAGGACGTCATACCTGGTAAACCTGCTTTTGCACCCCATTGACATATAAACAACTTCGTCCATTTGGTTGTGTGAGGTTCATCCCTTCAAAGACATGAAATTTTGCTCATTTGATAACATCACTGATGACGTCATACCACTTGACCTCGCCGTTGCACCCCGCTTGCTACTTAGACGACTTCAACCAAGTTTGGTTTTCTTAGGTTCACCCCTCCTAAACAGAAATACCTTTTCGTTTTTGAAGACGTCCTCGACGTCATACCACGATTGGTTGTCTGAGGCCCTTCCCTAGAAATATACGATTTCTCGCTTGATGACGTTATCTACGACGTCATACCACATGACTATGTGCTGTTGCACCTTAGGGAACTTAACCCAAGTTCGGTTGTCTGAGGTTCATCCCTTCCCATGATATAAACCTCTCATTAGCTCCGCTATAAAACTGATCATGGGCTGCCTGTGCGACGACGGACACGCGGAAGTCCATGACAGAATGGGTTGATGCATATATACACTTTGTTTTTCCCTTTTTGCACCTGCGTGGAGCTATGGGGCTCCGCTACGCGGGCGCCTTCGGAGCTCCGCTATTAGGTCGTCCATTTATCGGAGCGGATTTCTCTCGCTCGATGTAGCTACTAGTCGTACATTCTCGGGGGAATCTGGCAGTACAACTAGCTTTAGGGAGTGGGAGTGTCAATGGTCCAACGAAGGGTTGGGCTCCCTGTGTAAGAAATCAACACTCACCTCCTAACGTGGATAAACTTGGCGAACAAGGGGAGATATGGCATACATGAATAATATAGCAAACAAAAGCCAAACACAGGGAACCCAACCCTTCGGTGACCAGGATCCAGACTATGTCTGCAGAGACCATACTTTCAGCCCCCCCCCCCCCCCCAGTCATCGAAGGGAATTAAAGGTTTTTTTTTCTAAACGGGACCCCTACGCACATACGGTACATGGCCCCTACGCACCGCGTGCGACACCATCCTTTAACGCCAGATGTATATAGTATATGCCCCCATTCACCGCGTGCGACACTAATCCCTCCTTATATCTCTACCCTGTCCTCCCCCTCCCTCTTCGTACCACGCGCAGTATCCTCCTACCCAGTACACCCCCTCCCTGTGGTCTATCTTACCCTATATCCACTAGTACGCCATAACTAAGTTTTTTTTGATACCCCAAAATACCAGAATACGTAATACACTTACAAACGTATCCCAGCCCAGCTAGAGGGGGCTTCCCTACAGCGTGAAAATAAGAGTGGGGGAGACAGCAAAATTAAGAGATGGGGTATTACAGATATTGTAGTATATAAGAACCAAAAAGCAGGGAGGGAAATTAACATACTGCAGACGGCTCCAGGCAGTGAATGTGAATAACAAGAGGACTAAAATACGAACGAGCGCAGTCCCGTGGGAGCGAAAACACTTGTTAGCGAATACAACAAAACAAAAGGACACTGAATTATAAACGGCCGAGAAAATACGTACCCCTAACGACAAGTACCGCGACAACACAGTAACCACGAAGAGGCAGAGTAAACATGAGTAAAACGAGTGAAATAGTAAATAAAGACTAACGAGGCAAGAGGCGCAAACCACGACAAACGCTACGGTTACAGGATGGAACTAATCACTATCTTGCCTGAAAACACGAGACTAGAGAACCTGTGACCGGATAAGTAAACCCCCGAACTACAAAACTACAATTCCCCGTTCATTTTACCCTAGCCGCTCCGGGTTTGTCATGAAGAGTGTGGCTGCTGGTGGCGGTTGACAAGACGAGCAAAGCGAAAAAATCTAAATCGCCTCCACGGCAACTTGTTGCGAACTGTGTTGAGGGGACTGAGAGAATGCCATTTGGCAAATATGCATCGAAGCATGATGCCTGAGATACGCACACCTCATTGGTTCGATTTGGTGTGAATACCTCTTTACGCGTGCCGGGCTAATTACGTATGCGGGTGAAAATAGTGCCTTAAAATCTAGATTGTATTGTATGAACTGTAACACAGATAACGTCACAGAATGTCATGAAAAAAAAGTACGCAATGAGATGCGGGTCAAGTTGCGTGACTGTTGTTCATGACATTCTGTGGCGTCTTCTGTGTATCTACAGTACATATGCACAAAAACTAGATATTTGTTTTATACGACAGCAAACAGGGATTTTTGTCAACCATGTATCTGTACTCTTATAGCAACATGGCTCTCGCGACCAATCAGAGCACGCGATTTACTAGTGTTGTTGTATAAATCTAATTAGTAGAAACTCCATGCTATCACGTAGCAGATATGGGCAGATATTTTAGAGTTGCAGACATATTTTTCCAAGTCCCGCAGGGGTGAGAAAAAATGTGAGTAATGAGACGAGGTCAAGGAAACTATTCGCCGATATTTAAGGAACCTGAGGCGACTAATTGTTAATTAGTACGGAGCGGATTTCAGATGACTGTCGTGAGTAATTTGCAAAATACTTTGCAATTACTCCTATAGGTTTAATTCAGCATGGATGTAATTACTTTGCGATATTGGTTTCACTACAGTCATGTGAATACCACTCTATCCCAACTCAACAAACTAAGAACAAGCAATTTGATTGGTTTAGAATCTCGGAATCTGATACATCATTTACCTCATTAGATTGTGTTGGCAACGAAATTTCATGAGAGGCACATGTTTACGGCGGTTTTTATTACAAAAGCTGAGGAAAAGTCAGTCAACAAACCTAATGAAGTATTAACAAATTAGATTTCTTTGTCTCAAAAATCTTTTGAGCGTGCCTTGTGAAACACGCTTGCACGGAAACTCGAGTTGAAAAACTTTAGCTGGCAAGGCATGAATGAAAATTCTAGGCATGCACTTTCCCCTTTATTTTATTAACTTGACAAAAATCGAAACTATAATCTACAATATGTCGAGAAAATACAAGTTACCTGAGGATATTGTCCCTTGCAATGACTAATCGGCAGCTTTCTTGTAGTTTTTTTGCGAGCGAACTGTCCGTCACAAACAAGACTAAAGTAGTTATGTAGTTCTCCCTCTGCTTGCCTAATGATAACCTCATAAATCCATCTCACAAGGATTTGTGTAGCTGTTTTATCCTGCTAAATCGCTTTTTCCCTCAAATATCCAGTGTTTACGGTGTTTATTCACTCCATTTTCCAGCAAAACTTGTGCAACGAGTGGCGCCGACATAGTTTTTTTGCGAGCGAATTGTCCGTCAGAAACAAGACTTCAAGTAGTTATTTCTCCCTCTTCTTGCCTAATAATAACCTCATAAAGCCACTTCACAAGGATTCGTGTTGCTGTCTTATCCTGCTAAATCGCTTTTCCCCTCAAAATATCCAGTGTTTACGGTGGGGTTTATTTACTCCATTTTTTCAACAAAATAAGCTTAATGTTTATCTCGGAAACTTTTGGCGAATATGCTTATAAATGCTCTTCAATTTGAACTTGTAATTCCTTCTTGAATGAAATGATACAATATCTTGTTCGCTACATGTCCGATTTTGTTGAAAATGGCTCCCTTTTCTAGAAGAATCGACAAAAAACGTGCGTATGCAAATTCCTTATGCAAATCATCTAAGTTTGCGTGAGTTTTGTCACGCGCGTAGTTTTAAAGCACCCGGTGTCTGTCCATCACCGGGGCAACACAAATACGCCGACGCAGGAAACCATCTGAGTTGAGCGCGATGGGTTACTTTTTTTTTTTTTTTAAATTATCATATTTTTATCTCGTCCATTAGGCTATGGTGCTCCACAGTAGTTACGCTATATATATTTGTAGACAAATGAATACATGCATTCATACACAGCTACACTATCTGATTGCGTTCTCGATAACTGAAATATAAGACGCCTTAAAGCGACATGGGATGGGAATTTCGGTAGTATCCAGCTCAAGGTCACAGCATACCATTTTCGACATCGACACGTTCAACTTGCTCAGTTTACCCTTCTTGAAGAGTTCGCACAAGTTTACTGATTCGTAAATGATTGGGTGAACCAACTGGCATTCCCTCATTATTTCAAGTCGAACTTGAGAGTAGGTGTCTTGATCCTGTGCTGCTGCCGTTCTTCTTGGAACCCTCCCTGGGGTCCGTCTTTTGCCGCCTGCCGCGAAAAAAACAACGCCTGAATCTGTGCAGCGGAGAGGAAATCTTTAATTTCAAAGCGTGGGTTGCCAGAAAGATCTTTAGCGTAGGGCAATAATCTGGCGACGCTTGCTGGGTCTTCCTTTTTGCCGGTCTCTCGTCCTCTATTGAACGCTTCGGTGAGGAATTCGACTTGGTTTTCGTTAAACCTCCCCCTTTTCTTAGTTTCTTCTTTCCCACCCTCGGCTTAAGGTTTCCCTCTCACTAAAGGTCTGCCATTACACCAGTTCCTGGAATGTGTGGTTGCTCGCTGGCTCCAGCAACAAGCTTTTCCGTATACATGATCTTTGCTTTGTCAAGTAGACTTTCTCGCTCATGGAAAAGCTTACAGTTACCCTGCTGTAGATGGGCTTCCAGTGCCTTGTACCTCTGATAGCTTTTGGTGCACCCATCTTTGGGACAGGAGAGGAGGTTAGTGTCTAGCTTGGCTGCACGGCTACCTCGGGAGTAGTTGGCGGCTTGTAACCTTTGATATCGACGAAGGTCCCTTCACTAAATGCAGATGTGAACTTGGAAATCTACAGTTTCTTCGGAGCTAAAAAAAAAAATAAATACAAACATAACGCATTTTTCTTCAATGAAACCTTACGTTGGTGACTTAACGATGGTAGTTTCAAAATCCCCCCCAGCCCCCCCCCCCCCCCCCCCCCCCGAACATTGCACAACCGCTATTCAGTAGCCACATTGCCACTCCAGGAATTTAGGTTCTCAAAGAAGTAAAACACCCATCCCAACCCCATTCAAATTGTGCTGACCTCCTCCTCAAATCCCAATATCTCACATCCGCGCGTTGAGCTACCTTTAAGCTGCGACCATGGTATCTTCTTGCCTTCTCCAACCCCAAAGGCTTTCCAGCACGTCAATCCCTCTTCGCTTAGACGGAAGTTGTTGAAGGTACTTATTCCTTCCAGTTTTACATTAGAAAGGGAGGGTACATTTCTTGCATCTACAAGAGCGACGCGACCTCCACTCATCCCGCTACCAGAAACAATAGCATCCTGTAGCTCCTCAGCAGTTTGAACATCATGGCCCTCGTTAATGTATCGTCGTATATGTGCTTTGATATTACCAGCTTTGCGATCACAAGACCCCTTTCCATCCTGTGGGTCACTGAAGTCCACCCTGTCAACCTAGGAGACGTTTTACTAAATGGAAATTGTTTTGAGTGAAGCCAGTTATCGATCTATCTAAACATCTATATTTCTAATTATATTTCGACTATACCCAGCGGAGTTTAATTTAAAACTAAATGCAACGCACTTTTACTCCTGCGGCTTCCTTCATTAGACGGCAGGCTGATAACAAGGCCGCGTTGTGGTAACAGCCTGCGTTGTCCTGGCGGTAGGAGGCTCTTGCTTTGCCAAGATGCTCGGTTTTGAGCATACGCAGAACAGAGGAGTATTCTGCCGGACATGCGCATTGCATCTTAGGAACCTGTCTTGTTTGGTTAGCAATGGCGGAGAAAGATTACCGAGTGTGTCGAAACATGAGCCAGTTGTGCACCGTGTAAGGATTAACTTCACTCAAGAATCTAAGAAATAGCTAAATAGGCTTTTGGTCTGTAATTGTGGCTGGAATCAGCGAGTGAAAGAACACATTTTGACTTTTAAATTACCGAACAAACATGCACAGTTGCTACTCACTTACGAGATTGACATCAGCATGTTGTTGCTTGCTCGGGTTTTTCGATGTGGATATCTGATATGCAACGATGGCTACTGCTCCGAAACCCTGTGTTATGGTAAGTTTTAGTTCTATAGTTTGTTCATAACATACAACAATGTAAATCGGTTGTTCTCTTTCAGCGATCCAGCTCGAAAAAATTACGATATTTTGTGTAAAAACCTCATTTTAGAATAAGTTGACAGTGAATTTCCCGTAATCGTAGAAAGAGTATCACAGTTCGGACATTTGGACTAGTTTTATCGTCCTTTCCTTGTTTATTCTTTGTGGGTTTTATTAGCCCCAAAATCGGAGAAAGTTTTCCGATTATTTCTTGAAAGTATGACCACACTTTTACTCAGTTTAGTCTCTGCTAAATTTTTTTATTGAATTTCACACTCGACAAGCGTGTTGAAAGTTCAATACGCGTATCGAACTCATTACTAAGTATTTCTTTTTATTTCAAAGTGATCGGTGGAATATTTTCGAAAATATTGCCTGCTAAATTATGCCTAAAATTTATTTGCTAGTGAATATTTATTATTACATTATTGTGGAACATCTAGGAAGAGTATCACACAAATATGCCTATCATGCTGAGCCTCACTGATGATATTATCATCCTGTCATATTGAATTAGCTGGCAAAATCGGAGAAAACATTATTAAACTTGTTTGTTTAAGCTGGTTTTTCATCACTTTGTTGCATTTGCATTATTAGAAGTGATAATTGAGGTTTTTACTGTACTACACTAATATTGGCCCCTGATATGATGTGCTGCTTTCCCAGTCACGCAATCACATATATCCAAGAAAGAGAACAAAGCTATCTATTTGTTCATATCTTGCTATGGCTAGCAGTCCTCCCTGGTTACCATGAGGATGGCTTTCAAACAATGAAACTTTCCCCTGTGTGCTAGTGCATTTTTAACTTTTAAAAGGCTATAAATGGTGACTTGTGAGTAGAAAAGATAAAATTATTGATGTTACAGTCAACCCCTACAATTTTGCGATATTGCCTAGCAACATGGATGGACAACTTACTCGGATCAAATTGCAAAAAATTATTTTGTATCTGTCTACAAGGTATTGTACCAGAACTTGAAACATTTTGTTTCTGCCCAACGCCGTCCTACTCTAGTGCTGAGACATGTGGTGAATGAAAGTTGCTCGCGACATTGCAATTTGATACCAGGCAAGTTGGCCATCAATGTAAAGAGTCAACTGGTTTGACTGTAATGTGCCAATTTCATTTCATTTCTTTGAGTTAAAAAGGGAAGTATGTTTAGAAGCATAATAAAAGATATAATGGAGAGTAAGTAATTCAGAAGTAACTAGCTGTGCATTGTTTGTTGCAGGTTCAGAAGGTGTAGGTCTTCATTTATATATCCAACAGTAGTATATGGTCGGGATCCAGCCCAGCACTTTCTAGCGCAGCACGTTTCTAGCGCAGCACTTTCTAGCGCAGCACGTTTCTAGCGCAGCACGTTTCTAGCGCAGCACGTTTCTAGCGCAGCACGTTTCTAGCGCAGCACGTTTCTAGCGCAGCACTTTCTAGCGCAGCACTTTCTAGCGCAGCACGTTTCTAGCGCAGCACTTTATCTATAAAAGCTGGTGTGTGAGCGATGTGAGGTATTCAGCTTGCAGAGGTTGTAGAGTAATGAAGTGTTTTTGTGATTACGAAGCAAAGCAAGTAGGAGACGTGTACAAGTGTGGTTGTCCTTTAGATTTTTCGAAGTAGGTGATTGGTTGTCATTTTTACTTTACGGCATCGGACGCTAAAGCTGTACGAGACGCTATTCCTGAAGGCACATCGCTGAGTGTGTTTCCAACGTGTGACCACGACTTGATTTGTCGCGTTGGTGTCGGGAAAAGAGACTGGAACGAAGGTCGTGTGTATTTTGCTTGTGACGTCCGTGCTCCAAATCCCAAGTGTGATTCGTTTCTTTGGGCTGAAGAACCCAAGAAGAAGCGCCAGAAAGTATGGAACCCGAAGCAAAAAAGTTAGATGATGATGATGAGCAAGCGGATATGGATGTGTTGGATTCGTATTCGATCATGGACGAATTTGTAGTAGCCATGATATGGGAAGGAATGCATCGTAAAAGGAATGTGGACTGTGAAGGATGTAAAGTGGACCATCCCAGTCAGAATCGTCATCAGTGTTTGAAGTTGAACGGGGACGATCTATGGCCAGAGTATTACAATGTGGTTCGTGATATGTTTCGCAATTCCATGGAGAAGGTCTGGGAAGGAGTGCAAAAGTTGTCGGCTGGCATTAAAGTCACGATTCAAGAGAATTGGCGCCGTTACATCAAAGGCGAATTGGAATTCCTTGGCGAAATGAAAGCAAAGGACCTGTTTAGCGAGTTGTTTACTCCTCACACGGCTGCTATATCGAAAGCAGCCGAGGAGACATGTATTGAAGTGTTTAATAAGGACGATTAAGAACAATTGAACACATTTTTTATTAAGTATAAGTTGTAATACAAAGGACTATTAATAAAAGTGTTCTTCTCAAATGGTGTTGTTTTTTATCGACGTAATATGCGATTAAACATAGTAGAGAGTCGTTCATGTCGATGGCGACGACGACGACGAGGATAATCATAATTCATGAATAATGCTTGAGATGCAGGTATGGTGATTACAATGTCAAAAGCAATCGCTCCATTATCTATAAAAGAAAAGAAAAAGTTCACATAGGTACAATTCTGATACCCCATTCGGTCATTGGTTCTGCCCCTGTATAGATAGTCCCATGTCGTAGACGTCGACTTGTCACGGGGATTATGACATCAGTCACTTTATAATAATGTCGTTGATATTGCCCATCATTACGGTGTACACGAAAGGAGATGGTGTTATCGCCATAGACTAAAATCCCATCGTCACGAAATCGTTCCCTCAGTATATTATTGGCAAATATGATCCATAACATTCTTTGGCCTGTGCGTAGCTGCCTTAAAAGATACGGGCAGCTTCTCATTTCTGAAGGAAGAAAATCGAAGAGTTCATCAAGATCATTATTTGATCGATCATCCAGTATAAATGGTGGAGGTTCATCATCATCATCATCATCATCATCAGTAGGAATATAATCAGTAGTATAGTCATCATCATCCGTAGCATTCCTACCTACGGAGAAACAGAGTTCATCAGACGAACACATATGTCATAGTCCACATTGATTCTGGTAGTACATCTAGATAGATGACAGTCCCTGCTTGACGTGTAGTTATCACTGGGATTTTGACATTAATCACTTAAAAAAAATGTCGTGGCCATCGTCTACCATCGTTGTATACAGGTAACGAGATGCCGTATTTGTCATGGTATATTTCAACTTCATCCTCACGATATCTAAACGGTAGTTCAGTTGTTGAAAAATGCTCCCACAATCCTCTTTCTCCCATTTGTAGCAGACCGGTTAGAATGGGACAGCTTCTCGATGCTGAACGAGATAAACTGAACAGGTTATGACAACGTTCTGGAAACATATCATCAAGTAAAAATTGTATAGGCTCGATAGGTTCAAATGAAGGCATGGAGGAATAGATTTGATGGATGGTAAGTTCGTCATACTCGTCATCATCCTCATCATCTGTAGCATTCCTACCTTCGAACGGCGACGAGGGAGGTGTTGGTGGTTGCGTTGGTGGATCTCCTCTTCGGCGCTGTACACGTCTACAATGAGGGCATGTGGTTTCATGTTGTTGTCGTTGATGCCATTGTGTCAAGCATCGTAGATGACATTGCTTATGACAGCATTCCATAACTTCGAGTTTGTTGTCGCCATCTTTTTCTTCTTCTCCTTTTTTTGCTAAACAAATAACACAACAAAGTTCTGAAGCTTCTTCGGATTCCTTGTTGTCACTCATGATCTTCACGTGTCGACGTCAGCTCCAGAACTGAACTGAATTCGTCAAATTTCTCCTTTTTTCTCCTTTTTTCCGTCAAATTTCTCAAATTTCGACCATCGGATCGAAATCCACCAATCAGAAGCCTTGAATTTGGATTTCAGCTAATCAGAATGCGTGCTTAACGCACCAATCAAATTACCACAAACACCAGGGCCATCACCACCACCACCGTGGGGGAATTGCATGTGGGGGAAATTTGGCGAGCAATCGAATCGGAGACGTACCAAGTACGTGGACAGTCCAGAAAAGTACTTCGGTCTGATGACGGACAAAAGCATCGAAGTGAGTAATGTGTTGATCGTGAACGAGGAAATGGTCCAGATTCACTACAAGATGGCAGAGAAGTTTCTGAAGACGAAAGCACACACCAACCTTGTCTTTGCTGCTTACACCACAGCGTATGCGCGTCTCAAGTTGTATGACGTCATGGATGGTTTGGGGGACCGATGTTTGTACCACGATACAGACAGTGTCATCTTTACGTGGCGTCCTGGTCAATGGAAACCACCACTTGGCGATTACTTGGGAGAACTGACCAGCGAGCTCGATCCAGAAGAACACATCGTGCACTATGTGGCCACAGGACCCAAGAGTTATGGGTACAAGACCAACCATGGCAAGACCGTGTGCAAAGTCAAAGGACTACGCATGAATCTACGTACCACAGAAACAGTGAATTTGGATAGCATGGTGGAACTGTTGGAGGGTCATGGGGATCCTGTGCGTCAAGTGACCAATCCCCACACCATTCGACGCAATGTGACGACCCGTACGTTGCATACCGTATCAGAAACCAAGTCCTTCAAGGTTGTGTACAGCAAACGTGTACGACGTGGCATGTACATTTACCCTTATGGGTATTATGGACTTTGAACTTTGTTAAGCAACCCTTCGTGTACAACAAACGTGTACCCTTATGGATATTATATGGACTTTAAGACTTTAACACTTTTAATAAGCAGTGTATATATAAAGTTATGTAATAAAGCACTTATAAAACCCAAATAGTGTGTTTTTGTCTATAAAGGGGGCTGACCCAGCATTGGACTGATCATTTGGTGTTGAACACCGCTAAGGATGGTATGTTTTAAAGACCGTCCCATACTAACGTGTCGTAACTTATTGAAACGTATACGTTGTATGCTAGCGTGTTGTGGTGGTCGTATTGTGGTAGTCGATGGCACCCAGGAAACCCAAGCAGACCGTATCACAGAAGAAGAAGAAGAATATCGAACGTCTACTCCAGCAAGCCTATTACGACCCAAACAATGTTGCTGCTTTGGGCGGTGTTGCCAAACTGGCAAGGGCTATGCGCTCAAAAGGCATAAAAAAGAGCACAGTCTTAGCTTGGATACGGTCTCAACCGTCATATACACTCCATAAACCGTACCGTCGTCGTTTTCCACGCAATCGTGTGGTCGTCCAAGGTATCGACGAACAATGGAAAGCGGATTTATGTGACATGCAAGCGTACAGAACCAAAAATAATGGCTACAACTACATATTAACCGTCATTGACGTGTTAAGCAAGTACGCATGGGCAGTACCCTTGAAGAACAAGACGGGCCTCAGTTTGATCAAGGCGTTTCAGAAAATATTCAAGGAAGGGCGCGTGCCTGAGAAATTGCAAATGGATGATGGGTCCGAGTTCTTAAATCGAAACTTTCAAGCGTTTCTCAAATCGAAAAACATCCATCACTTTACCACCAAGAGCGAAACCAAAGCCTCCGTCGTCGAACGATTTAATCGCACGTTAAAAACATGGATGTGGCGATGGTTCACCTACAAAGAAACAGTACGTTACATTGACGTGCTTTCACAACTGATGAACAATTACAATCATTCGTATCATCGAAGCATTCGTCGTGCCCCTGTTGACGTCACGTTAGCCAATGTTCAAGACGTATGGCATACCTTGTACCAGAAGACCAAGGCTAAGAAGAAGAAGAAGCTAAAACCTAAATTTCAAGTGGGAGATTTAGTACGTATAAGTAAAGTCAAACACGTGTTTGCAAAAGGGTATTTACCCAACTGGACGGAAGAAGTGTTTACGATTGCCTATCGGATGACGGCACGGGATCCCTATGCGTATCGACTACGCGAATACGACGGTTCGTTGTTGGAAGGACAATTTTACGAAAAAGAATTGCAGAAAGTCAGCATGGATGAACAAAAAGATGTCTTTCGTATCGACAAAATTGTCAAGAGCCGTGGAAAAGGACGTCAAGAAGAGTATTTGGTCCATTGGCGTGGCTGGCCTGACAAGTACGACAGTTGGATCCTAGCAAGTCAAGTGCATAAAATCGTGTGATATACCAACAAAGACATCAGTTGCCTCAGGATGTCGGCCCGATCGGACCAAGTGATTACGCTGGCAAGCAATGCTATCGAAGATGCCCTTCCCAACAACACCATTGGGGATTACACCCTACGAACCAAATATCCTGTGGATTTGCGCGAAGGATCATGGGAAATGGCCCTTACCAACATCATCTATCACCATTCGTGGAGTTTGCTGCAAAAAGAAGATCTTGACATATGCGTTCTTTCCACTCACGTGGTAAACCCTAACGAAATATGGACAAAATACACGTTACCCAAAGGAAAGTACACCAAGCTGGAAGATATTGTGAAAGGCATGAAGAGAGTTACTAACAAATTTAACAAGCATGAGCAACAACGTAGATTACGGCCACACGAACTCACACACAATAGGTTTGAGTTCAAATACAATTATAGCGGAACTCTGGTGGAGCCCCATAGGCTAATGTGTGGTATTAAAACAAAATGAAATAAAATGAAACAAAAATGAAATAAAAGTAACCCATCGAGCACCTTTCGCGTGGTTATAATTTCCGATGGACAGCCGCTGGTCTAAGTATCGCGGACGTGGTCTGCGTGTGTACCCAGGCCAGGTTCCTCAGCCTGCCCCATTGCTGACACAGCTGGGACTGAGATGTCGGAGCGAAAATTCTTCAAGGTCTCATGGCAAAGTCATGAGATGTAAATCGACTTTTCTGCCAAAATAGCAATCGCTAGTATATATTTTACATGTCAGCGACGTTTTTGATCGTGATTGTTGGCAGAGTGGAATGAAATTGAAGTGTAGACTGTGAAGTAATAAATGAGAAAATCAACAACTTCACATGTTTAATCACGCTATGAACGGCTTTTGATTGCAAAGAGAAGAACAAGAATTGCACAGGATTGTTTCAACTAAAGCACGGAGGGGATTAAGTTGTCCAAAACAAGGATTTAACTCAACAATCGACTCTTTAACTTCACGCGTGCTCGACGAGAAAAACATTCGATAAGAGGGAACTTTGTGCATGCTGATTCCCGGGATAACCGGCATTAGATGGGAAAAGGCCATAGAACTTTATGGAACTTTATGCCACCCGTTACATCGAAATCCTTTACAGGCGTTTAGCAAGGAAGGAAACTGAAGAAGAAATTGAAGCAGGTGTTCGTGATGTTCTTCAAGCTGAAGCCATTTTAATCGATTACACACAAACATATCCAATAGAGACTCCACAATAAACTATGTAAAATCAGAAACATATAAGGGAGTTGAAACGTGTAACGGCCTTACATCGCTCTAGTGCCAAGCTTCGGAATATTCAGGCTCATTAAAATTCACTAATTAGCATGTTAAGGTTTAATGAGACGCTTTTCCATTGAACGCGAAAACCAGAGAAACAATTTATTGGCTGAATTTATGAAACACGAAAGCTAAATTATTAACTACTTAAATTAGCGTATATTTTAGTTCTGAATTTTTAAATAGTACCAAAGCTTGAGTAGTGGAACTAAAAATAGATGTTTGGTGTGAGGAAAAGGTGTTGGTTATCGGTTTTAAGGGTGATTCGTGATGTTCTTCAAGCTGAAGCCATTTTAATCGATTACACACAAACATATCCAATAGAGACTCCACAATAAACTATGTAAAATCTATCCTAAATAGCCCATTGTTAGACTCCTCTCATCTAGCTCTCTAGTTAGACACTGCTATAATTCATGGGGACATCATGTAGACTTTATTATATCCATTTTGAAATCACATTTATCTCTATCTCGGGTATCGATCAATTCATAAGCTCTATTTTACGGTTTTCCTCGAAAAGGAGAAACCAGGAACACCGGACATCTCTTTGTATGCAAAACAGTTCATTATGTATGCAGAAAAGTCTATGAAAAATTGGAGAGTTTGTGGCTTGAAAAACATACTGAGTGGATTGTTGTTCTCCTTCAAAAACATCTCTATACTTAGCACTAGAAATTATATTAAAAGGTAATTGTGCCTTGTTTGTATGGTGATTGTCTTGTCTTCTTTTCTAGGGTTTGAGAGCCCTTTTAGGCATGAAATCTAGTGTTGTTATCTCTTGTCTGACTCCCAACAAACCCTTCCGTGTAACAACAACATTGAATTCCATGCTCGAAGGGCTCTTAAACCCCAGGAAAGAAGACAAGACAATAAACAGCAGATAAACAAGGAGCAATTACGACTCAATCTATTTTCAAGTGCTGGAGCATTTTACGCAAAGAATGTCCATTTCGTATGGCATTTGGATTGTCCTGTGAGCCTCATGTTTTTTGCTGGACTCAGGATTTGGATTTAGTGCAGGATGTGGTGGATTATTTGCTTCAAAACTGTCAATGTTGTGCAGAAAACTGATGTCAAACTCTGGAAAATTGCCTGAAGAAAAGTCAAAATATTCTTCAAGGTACTGTAAATAATTAAAGTTATTCAAAGTTTTGTTTTATTGGATTTTTGTTATCAAGCAAAAGGAGATTCCACACCCTAAAGTGCAGGAAAATTGTTTTTCTGCTATTATTTTCCTGCAAATTTAATTGCTCAGCGCCTTGTAATACTTAAATCCGATTGGTTAATTTTTTTTCTAGTGTAACATTCTGTAACATTCATTCTTCTGGCTAAGATAAAGATGCGATTCGGGCTCCAGATAATGTGATTCGTGCTCAAATCGCACTGCTGAGAGCCAATCAGCTTTCAGGATTTGCTAGTGATTTCGAAATGGATATAATGAACACTGTTATTATAACTCACTATCGTAAATTTGATTGGCCGAGAGCAAACAATCAATTCTCTATGTCACATGAACTTGACATGCTAAATGCAATATCTGCAGTGGATATTGCATTTAGCATGTCAAGTTCAAAGTCCGCACGTTCCGAAGCCCCTCATCCATGTCTTCATTTTCAATTTGAACAAATCCATTTTGGCATTGTATCACTTTGTATTTTTTTTAAGTAATAAAACAATTATTGAATTCAGTTTTCGCATGACATCGTGAGTTAGCAAAACCTCGTGCCTGTGTTATCTGCCTCAGCCTTCGGCAGATGACACAGGCCTCGGTTTTGCTTACTCACAATGTCATGCTCAACCTCAACCAATAATTGCTTATGAACGCGAGGTGAAATCATAGCAAAAATATCAATCAGATGGGTAAAATATAAATCATAGTTATTGAGATGGTAGTGCCTAAAACAGTTTTCATATACATTGAGCTCACTATCACAAATCTGATTGGTCGAAAGCAAACAATAAAATATGCAATGTCATGTTAAAGATATCACATTCAGCTTGTCAAGTTCAAAGTCGGTTGTTCCCAAGCCGCTCGTCCATATTTGCATTTTGACAGGGAACAAAGCCATTTTGAATAGTCATTTGGCAAATTGTATAAAATTGTCTTCTTAAAGTGCAACTACTCAAATCAAGGCCACCAAAGCAAATTTTCTTGCAGACTGATTTTTAATTCTAATTGTGTGTTTCCAGAAATTATCCCCCCCCCCCCCCAAAGGGATTGGAAATTCCAGAGGGGTGGGGGTGGGGGGTGGGTCAATTTATTTTATCTTTTCCATACAAATACTGTATTTTTCTTCAGAAATTCCAGAGGGGGTCACTTTTCAACACCCTTCCGTTGGGGGGGTACGGATATTTTTTGGAACCACACATTTTAAGGAACAGGTGAGCTAACAAGCGTTTTGGCCAGTTGGTTTCATGAGGTTTTGAAAAAGCCTCAACAAGCATAAAAATTAACAAATGAACTTATCCTGTGCTTTTCATTATGTTTTCAAAGCTTATATGCAGCCTTTAAATCATTGGTGGAAAATGCTCATTAGCCCACTTGATTTCTCTAAATTCAGTCTTACTGCATGTGCTCATAATCTAATTTTTGCATCTTATTGATATTCAAAGCATATTATTCTCTAGCTGTGCCAAGTAGCCTGATTCTTTGTTCCTTCTGCAAATGGTGTCACAGAAATAATCGCCTATTGGTTCCTGTGATTCACACTTCCCGTGCGCTTCAGGGGAGGGGCATGCCCTTATATTGTTATTCTTTTTTTACGTTTACCTGCTGATTGATGCTATTTGATCTACCTTCCTGGTAATTTGAACCACACTCACTGGAATTACAGTGAATTCTCTATGACCAGTGTGGCTTTTCGTGTTAAGGATGTTATGTGACACAAGTTTTTTATTCAAGACAAGAAGACCAGCATAAAATTTATGTGTCTCTTGGCTGAATTGAATTGAATTAAAATTAAATGCTTTATTTTATGCATTATAAGGCAACGTTTTATTTTAGGGATGGGGTGTGTCAATTTTCATTTCGCTGGCTGTCAATCTGCATTTCGCTGGCTGAGGTTCGCGAGGTTGTGGACAGCTGCAAAACAAAGGGAGTTTCGACCCAGCGGAGAAGTCTCTTTTCCTCACGAACCTCAGCCAGCGAAATGCAGAGAAAAGAAGCCTCTGCTAGCAGGGAACACACAAATGTGTATCTATTGATCATATGCTTGATCATGATTAACAAATTTGTAAGAAAATTTGCTTGGGTAGCCTTGGTTTGAGTAGTCGCACAACAGGAATGCCAGAACAAGTAAAATAACTCATAATGTTAATGAGGCACCATTTAAAAAGCCTGCAGGCCCTGGGGTGAGCACAGGGCCTGAAATACAGCAAAATTTACCTGATCTTCCTTTCTTTTTTGGAGGAGATTCCAGAGTTGGTCACTTTTAACACCCTTCCCTGGTATTTTCTGGAACCACACAATATCGAAGGAAGTTTGTTTTAGGTAATCTCATTCAAAGGTCGACTCTGCCTCCAGTAATTAAACGAGCCTCAGGGGAATAAAACAAAGGATATAAATTATTCCTTTTTCGATGCTGATGTGAGGTATTTTGTTATATTTTCCTGACTCTTGCACTGAAGTAGGAACTTAGTAATATAGAATTTGGTCTATTGGTCCTGTTTTTGAGGTTTTTGGAGGGGCATGATTGTTGGCTGACGCTCAAGCAATAAGCACTATTAAATTAGGAAAATTTTACCAGAGTTGCATGTGGCATTTCATTTAGAGGAGAATATCTCAAAAACACGAGAGATTTTACATGTAAATGTATTTTTTAAAATCAACACTTTGCTAACGTCTTATTCTCAATGCCATTACACTTATTTTATAAATAAAAAATAGAAAAAAAGGAAAGTGGGAGAAAAAGCTTGTGTCTATGTGTACTTGAAAATTTGTTTACCTGAGATAAACAAATGTAAAATAAAATTATTTTCAACCATTATAGTTTTGGTTGGGTGTTACAGAACGTGCAAATTAGATAACTGAGTGAAAATGTTGTAAAATTGTAGGTACTACAGGGTCACCTTTTCCAGTGATTGGCCAGATGGTCGGTGAAGTTGTGTGTATTATTGTCGCCGTGTGAGTTCCGCTTTTAGGCAGTGCCTAAATCTATATATTAAAGAGAACATGACCACGATCAAGTTAACCAATGACATGATGCTACTACTACGGCCACGATTAGCAATGGCTTTGGGATTTGATACAGTTGGTTCAATCACTGAACTTGAACTCGGGAAGTCCCATGGTATTGCTTGTCTCTTTGGGGTAACTGATGAAACTGTAGGAAAATGGTATATATTTGTAGCCGACAAAAAGAATGCCAATGGACTACAGACCTTCACCTCCACCGTACGTGAACGAGCAGATGTACATCCGTTCCAAAGCTTTTACGTGTACACTAATGTTGTGGACTCGCATATTGTGATGGGAAGTGATGCCAACAATTTGTTGCGTACCTTTGTTCCTGAAGGAGAATCTGGATTCCCTGTGGAACTCAAATCATCAACAAGATCCGTATCCATATAACCGACGAAACAGGCGAAACCGTGCCATTTCAAGCAGGCGCCGTACAGGTAACACTACATTTGCGTCGTGTGCGATTTGCATAGAAGAAGATATGTGTGGTACAACGATATGTTGAATATGGCTCGTGGTGCTCTTGCTGCTCTACTGCCTAAATCACAAACAGGAAAAGGACCCTTTACCTATTTTCCACGTCATCTACAAAAAGGAAATGGAGTTTTCCATGGGTACCCTGTGCCAGTACAAATGGGATTTGGTATAGGTGGCGTCGGCGGTGTATTAAGCTCCCTGGGAATAGACTTTGTTCCTCACTTGCCTCCTTGGGAACTCGCTACAAAAGGTATACGTAAACAAGAGGAACTCGCTACACGAGGTATACGTAAACCACAAATGGGTGGTGCCCGTCAACCCCTAAAACGTCGTCGTCGTCAACCTAAGACCATGGCTAAACGTCGTCGTCGTCATGCCAAGGACATATTCGATTGAGGAGTTATAAAAGACTTGGACATTCTTGCCTTCTAATCAGTTGGACATTACCTCAACTACTGTCAAGAGCTCCTCAACATGAGTGTTCATTCTGCTTCGCTTGCTGCTGCCAATCCAGGCATGGACTTGTTTACGGTACCACCAACAGATGTGGCTGTGACATCAAGCCGATACGTTGAGTATTCACCCACGGACAAAGGGGCCAAGTATTATCTGTTCATCATTCGTAGGGGTACTACAATGATTGATTTGAAGAAGAGTCATTTCCGTGTCGTGGCCAAGATCACCAAAGCTGATGATACAACAATTGCCGCAAGCGTTAAAGTGGGACCTGTCAACAACTTTCTTCATTCGATGATCCAACAAGTGACTGTGAAATTGAACGATCAAGCCGTCACCTTGCAAGCTGACACGTATGCGTATCGTGCCTTCATCGAGACGTTGTTGAATTATCCTAAAGAAGCTCAAGAATCGTATCTGGAATGTGCCATGTGGAAAAAAGGCAGTGGCTCCATGGACCAAGTTGATCATGCCGCTACAGCCGCTAATAAGAATCCTGGGCTCAAGGAACGTGCAGCTCGTACTAAAACTGGACAAAAAGTGTGCATGGAAGGTCCCTTGTTTTGTGATCTCTTTCACTCAGGACGTTACCTTCTGGATAACACCGAGATGAAAATCAAGTTTGATATGCATGATACAGCCTTCTGTCTGATGTCGGAGTTAGGTACCGAAAAGATCGTCATCGAGGACTTTATCCTACGCATGTACCACGTGACTCCAGCCCCTAACGTCAAGTTAAACCAACGTGAACTCATGACAGGATCGAATGCACGTACTGCCAAGTATCCTGTGACGTCAGCCATTGTGAAGACCCGGCAAATTGGTACTGGATCCTTAACCCATTATGAAGGAGACTTGTTCCAGGGACTCGTTCCTAAACGTATGATTTTAGGGATGGTAGAGAATGCTGCCTACAATGGCGACAAAGGGAAGAATCCATTCAGTTTCCAAATGTTTGGTTTGTCTACAATCAAAGTAACCGTGGATGGACAAGAGACCCCCTATGGAGCACTGTCTACCGCTGATGACAAGAGTATAGATTTGTACCACATGTTGTTCGATAACGTGTGTGGTACCTACCGCGGACAAGGACTCAACCTTACGTTCGACGAGTTCAAGGCTGGTTATGCATTGTTTGCCTACAACTTTACACCAGCAGGCAATGCCTCGTCATGGTATTTTCAACCTCAATAGAAAGGCAACGTTGACCTGTACCTGACACTCCTGCTTTAGCCACTTCCAGAATACGGCCACTTCAACACGTGGGCAATGGACAGCGCTTGCAAAGGGTAGAAATACGTGAAAACCACAACTTGTACACAAAAGTTCATATCATCCTCTTGAGCATAGGTCTTGAACAGATCTTCGAACTTGGGGCATCCATAGTCCTCCAAATTGACATTGGGAATGCTGAGTTTATCCAACAGTCGTTTCTCGTGACACCCTCCTTTGTAGGCGATAGTACCATTTGACTTTAAGTCCTGTGTATACCAGTCTTGCACCACTTGGTCCAGTTCCGTTTAGGGTAGAGAATGCTTCCATGCAAAGTCAAATCGTAGACGGTGTATCATATAGGTCTTCTTGGCACAGGCGTAGCCTTTCGCATCTTTGAGATCCTTGAATTTTATGGGGAATGTAAAGTGTTGGCCTTTGGCTTCCTCGTTGTTTTAACCAGCCTCCTTGCACCAGAACTTTTGCTTTACGTAGTAACCATCTAAGTCAAGTATTGCCTCGATATCCTCTAATGTGCTCTGCGCGCACTCATTCTGATTCTTCTCTCTGTTCTTCCATGTTGTTGGGTAGGCTGTGGTCATCATCATGATCCGTAATTAGCATTGGCTGTGCAGACGACGCTTGTGAGAATAATATATAGATTTAGGCACTGCCTAAAAGCGGAACTCACACGGCGACAATAATACACACAACTTCAACGACCATCTGGCCAATCACTGGAAAAGGTGACCCTGTAGTACCTACAATTTTACAACATTTTCACTCAGTTATCTAATTTGCACGTTCTGTAACACCCAACCAAAACTATAGTGGTTGAAAATAATTTTATTTTACATTTGTTTATCTCAGGTAAACAAATTTTCAAGTACACATAGACACAAGCTTTTTCTCCCACTTTCCTTTTTTTTCTATTTTTTATTTATAAAATAAGTGTAATGGCATTGAGAATAAGACGTTAGCAAAGTGTTGTTTTTAAAAAATACATTTACATGTAAAATCTCTCGTGTTTTTGAGATATTCTCCTCTAAATGAAATGCCACATGCAACTCTGGTAAAATTTTCCTAATTTAATAGTGCTTATTGCTTGAGCGTCAGCCAACAATCATGCCCCTCCAAAAACCTCAAAAACAGGACCAATAGACCAAATTCTATATTACTAAGTTCCTACTTCAGTGCAAGAGTCAGGAAAATATAACAAAATACCTCACATCAGCATCGAAAAAGGAATAATTTATATCCTTTGTTTTATTCCCTGAGGCTCGTTTAATTACTGGAGGCAGAGTCGACCTTTGAATGAGATTACCTAAAAAAAACTTCCTTCGATATTGTGCGGTTCCAGAAAATACCAGGGAAGGGTGTTAAAGGGACCAACTCTGGAATCTCCTCCAAAAAAGAAAGGAAGATCAGGTAAATTTTGCTGTATTTCAGGCCCTGTGCTCACCCCAGGGCCTGCAGGCTTTTTAAATGGTGCCTCATTAACATTATGAGTTATTTTACTTGTTCTGGCATTCCTGTTGTGCGACTACTCAAACCAAGGCTACCCAAGCAAATTTTCTTACAAATTTGTTAATCATGATCAAGCATATGATCAATAGATACACATTTGTGTGTTCCCTGCTAGCAGAGGCTTCTTTTCTCTGCATTTCGCTGGCTGAGGTTCGTGAGGAAAAGAGACTTCTCCGCTGGGTCGAAACTCCCTTTGTTTTGCAGCTGTCCACAACCTCGCGAACCTCAGCCAGCGAAATGCAGATTGACAGCCAGCGAAATGAAAATTGACACACCCCATCCCTAAAATAAAACGTTGCCTTATAATGCATAAAATAAAGCATTTAATTTTAATTCAATTCAATTCAGCCAAGAGACACATACATTTTATGCTGGTCTTCTTGTCTTGAATAAAAAAACTTGTGTCACATAACATCCTTAACACGAAAAACCACACTGGTCATAGAGAATTCACTGTAATTCCAGTGAGTGTGGTTCAAATTACCAGGAAGGTAGATCAAATAGCATCAATCAGCAGGTAAACGTAAAAAAAGAATAACAATATAAGGGCATGCCCCTCCCCTGAAGCGCACGGGAAGTGTGAATCACAGGAACCAATAGGCGATTATTTCTGTGACACCATTTGCAGAAGGAACAAAGAATCAGGCTACTTGGCAGAGCTAGAGAATAATATGCTTTGAATATCAATAAGATGCAAAAATTAGATTTTGAGCACATGCAGTAAGGCTGAATTTAGAGAAATCAAGTGGGCTAATGAGCATTTTCCACCAATGATTTAAAGGCTGCATATAAGCTTTGAAAACATAATGAAAAGCACAGGATAAGTTCATTTGTTAATTTTTATGCTTGTTGAGGCTTTTTCAAAACCTCATGAAACCAACTGGGCAAAACGCTTGTTAGCTCACCTGTTCCTTAAAATGTGTGGTTCCAAAAAATATCCGTACCCCCCCAACGGAAGGGTGTTGAAAAGTGACCCCCCTCTGGAATTTCTGAAGAAAAATACAGTATTTGTATGGAAAAGATAAAATAAATTGACCCCCCCCCACCCCCACCCCTCTGGAACTTCCAATCCCTTTGGGGGGGGGGGGGGGGGGAATGTGATATCTTTAACATGACATTGCATATTTTATTGTTTGCTTTCGACCAATCAGATTTGTGATAGTGAGCTCAATGTATATGAAAACTGTTTTAGGCACTACCATCTCAATAACTATGATTTATATTTTACCCATCTGATTGATATTTTTGCTATGATTTCACCTCGCGTTCATAAGCAATTATTGGTTGAGGTTGAGCATGACATTGTGAGTAAGCAAAACCGAGGCCTGTGTCATCTGCCGAAGGCTGAGGCAGATAACACATAACACAGGCACGAGGTTTTGCTAACTCACGATGTCATGCGAAAACTGAATTCAATAATTGTTTTATTACTTTAAAAAAATACAAATTGATACAATGCCAAAATGGATTTGTTCAAATTGAAAATGAAGACATGGATGAGGGGCTTGGGAACGTGCGGACTTTGAACTTGACATGCTAAATGCAATATCCACTGCAGATATTGCATTTAGCATGTCAAGTTCATGTGACATAGAGAATTGATTGTTTGCTCTCGGCCAATCAAATTTACGATAGTGAGTTATAATAACAGTGTTCATTATATCCATTTCGAAATCACTAGCAAATCCTGAAATCTGATTGGCTCTCAGCAGTGCGATTTGAGCACGAATCACATTATCTGGAGCCCGAATCGCATCTTTATTATCTTAGCCAGAAGAATGAATGTTACAGAATGTTACACTACAAAAAAATTAACCAATCGGATTTAAGTATTACAAGGCGCTGAGCAATTAAATTTGCAGGAAAATAATAGCAGAAAAACAATTTTCCTGCACTTTTGGGTGTGGAATCTCCTTTTGCTTGATAACAAAAATCCAATAAAACAAAACTTTGAATAACTTTACAGTACCTTGAAGAATATTTTGACTTTTCTTCAGGCAATTTTCCAGAGTTTGACATCAGTTTTCTGCACAACATTGACAGTTTTGAAGCAAATAATCCACCACATCCTGCACCAAATCCAAATCCTGAGTCCAGCAAAAAACATGAGGCTCACAGGACAATCCAAATGCCATACGAAATGGACATTCTTTGCGTAAAATGCTCCAGCTCTTGAAAATAGATTGAGTCGTAATTGCTCCTTGTTTATCTGCTGTTTATTGTCTTGTCTTCTTTCCTGGGGTTTAAGAGCCCCTTCGAGCATGGAATTCAATGTTGTTGTTACACGGAAGGGTTTGTTGGGAGTCAGACAAGAGATAACAACACTAGATTTCATGCCTAAAAGGGCTCTCAAACCCTAGAAAAGAAGACAAGACAATCACCATACAAACAAGGCACAATTACCTTTTAATATAATTTCTAGTGCTAAGTATTTTTCTCAAAAAGTGAGCTCTCTCCAGTCCGATCAGCTCCTTCCGCCATCTTGAAAATCAGGATTTTATGAAAATGCCATGGCACCCAGCGAGTTAGATAAAGTTCTTGGCAAGTTTTATGCAGAAGTAAAAATAAGGGCGAAAGACTATACGCCAGAGTCCCTCAAGATCATGCCAAGCACAATAGAGATGTTTTGAAGGAGAACAACAATCCACTCAGTATGTTTTTCAAGCCACAAACTCTCCAATTTTCCATAGACTTTTCTGCATACATAATGAACTGTTTTGCATACAAAGAGATGTCCGGTGTTCCTGGTTTCTCCTTTTCGAGGAAAACCGTAAAATAGAGCTTATGAATTGATCGATACCCGAGATAGAGATAAATGTGATTTCAAAATGGATATAATAAAGTCTACATGATGTCCCCATGAATTATAGCAGTGTCTAACTAGAGAGCTAGATGAGAGGAGTCTAACAATGGGCTATTTAGGATAGATTTTACCAGAAACATATAAGGGAGTTGAAACGTGTAACGGCGTTGATTTGTGTGCCAAGCTTCGGAATATTCAGGCTCATTAAAATTCACTAATTAGCATGTTAAGGTTTAAGCACAATATTTGGAACGCACTTCGAGCTCACTCGGCATAATTAGCAATGGCGGCCCTAGAAGGCCAACAGAGAAAGCCTCGAGTAAAGAAAGCTAGAATCGATGGTATAGCTAGCAATGTTACCACGATAACACAAGGGGAAGTATTTCAGAAGATCATTTCATCCGTTAACAAATCCTGGGACAAGCCTCTTCGCCAAAACGATCCAGATTTTGAACTACACAGGAACATTCGAAGAGGTCGAGTCTCTAGTTGAAGTGTTTGATGGCCTTAAACTTTTCTTATTCAAGAAAAATAAAATCGACCGAACACCTGAACTCCTAGCGGAATGGGTGGCGGTCCAACTTGAAACTGAGTGGACTGCTGGAGACTGGCGAATACGGGTCAACGATGTTTAATGGAGTGTTCTACGCGATGTTGTGACGTTTTCTCTTCAAGAATTTTAAACCCTGGGCACCGGAGTTTCCAAGCCTCACTCGTTTTACATTACGCCAAAGTATGCATGGACTTGAACTGGCCACAATACACTATTCGTTGCCACACGTTTTAACTCGGGACACTCGTAAGTCAACAAGTCAGCTCAGGCGTGAGTTTGTGTATAAAAGCAGGAACATGGAACTCTAGATTTGCCAGCCTACCCCCCATGGCATTCCCCCAACACGATAAAAGATCCAGCACCGCATATGTAGCAATCTGGACTTGCCCTCCTTATGCAAACAGGCAGTTGTAATTATTGTATTTTGTTGGCAATTTGCTGTACTTGTTGGAGAGAAAAATTTAGTTCCGTAGCTGGTGACTTACTAACCTGAGGATCAGACCCTCCCTCGTTTCCCTTGAACATGTATTTTTCCTCCCTCATTTTCTCTTGGAAAAATTGAATTCCGCCTGATACTCAGGCTAGTGACTTACACCCGATCTAATGTTGAGCCACTCAAGCCTCCATTTGGCTCTATGATAGACAAAGACCAGGGCAGGGTTCGTATGCATCCTGGATTTTGATTTCCCTTCTGGAATGGGCAATTCAAGAAAATATAATGTATATTGTAGAAGCAGGTCACACCACATTCTGACAACACAGCAAGAGCCTTCAGTATAAATGTCCAATCAAATGGAATTTTACTTCTTATAATACCAATTTGAAATCAAGTGGCATCCTGTAATCTGATTGGTTTGCAGCAGTGTGATTTCTTACAAACTGCACAATTTTTCAAAAAATCAGTTCAGGAGAATGTTCTATTAAATACTCAAAATTTGTTTCTTTTACTTTCTAGAGAAATGAAATGTGGATATAACAAGGTGGTAGTAATAAAAATCCATAGCTGCCCACCATGGAGGGAATTGGAAATTCAAAAGGGGAGTGTGTCTATGTTACCTCTTTTTCCAGCGGGTGAAAACCTCCATTTCCCATTTCTCCACTCAGTGTAATTACATGCAAGAGACTACCAACATCCACCCAATTCCAGTACTTAGGTTAGGCATGATGTTGGCTTCCTGTTTAGACCAGGTCTTGGATCCATTTTAGCAATTATGTGTATGATTTTAAAATTAACCCCATCACAATATGGTAGGTATTTGGAAATTCTGAAGGGTGAAATAGTTTCAGCAAAAATAAATTGAGATTAGAGATTTGAGCAACGCTTGGCCAAAAATATTATTACTAAGAAGTTTGATACGTACCAGTATCAAGCAGTTTGATACCTACCAGTATCAGGCAGTGGTACTTCCACTAAAAAATTATCATGGAGACCTGAGAAACTGAATTTTGAGAGAAACACAGTTTCTCTGAATTTATTTTTCAGGTATCACACAGGGCATAACAATGATTTTATAGCCTTTCCAACTATTATATTACCCTATACAAAGTATTAGAAGATTTTCCATCCAAAATGAGCCAAAATCTAGTCAATACCCATAGCACCACAATGGAATGCTTTTAGGAATTCAATCATTAATAAGTGGACCAAAAGTGTGTCACTCCAGCACCACAGCAGGTGTCAAGATTTGACGCCTCCCCCCTACTGAAGTCCAGAAATAGTTCTATATGGAATAGACTTTGCAATGTTGTTTCTGACTTTGCATTTATTGTGGTCTGTATGCAGGGTTGTAGCCAGGGGTGTTTTCCATTGTGTGGTTCCAGAAAATATCCCTCCTCCCCCAAGGGTGTTGAAAAGTGACCCCCCTGGAATTTCAAAAGAATTTCCCAATGCCTTTCTGTGTGTGTGGTGAGGGTGGATGGATATTTTCTGGAACCACACATTTGCCAAGAATTTTCAGTTTTGAGGCTGGGGTGATGAGGGTTGTCCAATACACTGACAAATTTATGCAAGGCATTGTCTAAAACAATGGAGTGTATTATAGAACGAGGCAATACAATGGAGAAGAACAATACCATGCATAAATTTGTCAGAGTATTGGACTAGTATGGGGGTGATTTACATTTACCATAAATTGTCAGTGATACTGGTTGGAAAGCATCTTTCTTAGAGAAAAAAAAAACAGGAATGATGTAAATATTTTCAAAATAATCTGGCTTCTCAGACAAGCTCGAAAGGTTGCATGCCCTAAATTTCTGGAAATCTTCCAAGGGAATAGAGCTTTCCATGTGATTTCCAATCAGTATTACCGAAAATGTGTGGTAAATGTAAAGCACCACTGGATTTGACAGGGATCAACAGGAACAAAACAAACATTATTATTATTATTATTATTGATCACATCTAATTGTACAACTGCAATAGAAATGTAACCATTGACCACTTTCCTAATTCTTTGTTACCAATATTAATCGTCCAAAGGGCATACCTGTCAAACCAACTTTGTCAAAAATCTTGAGATTCCCTCTCGTGTGGCAGGTAAATACAGAAAAATATATGACAAACTCCTGAGAGTGACAATGTGGGTAAAATAGAGTAAATGTATTAAAATTTGTGTAATCATTATGCAGGTGACAGGTTTCATAATCTTGTGACACCTGCCTAATGTGGGTGAGTTGACAGCCTAAACTCCCTCTGTAAAATTTTCCCTTTAGAGCTGCTACCAGAGGGGAGGGGCCGGGGGGCAGGCCACTTGTAAGCCACTTGTAAGCAGTTACATTGTTGAATGAGCACTCTCAAAATGACAGATGGGGGCTTTTGGTGGAAATAAGCTGATGTTTTCTTGTCAAAATGACACCTGCAAATGGAGCTGCTGTTTGGGGTGCGACTACCAAGCAGAATATCAATGATTTAATTAAAATTCAAAAACGATGCGCGAGAATAATTCTAGACAAAACGTGGGACACTCCATCAGCACCCCTTTTTAGGGAACTGAACATCATGCCCTTTGACAAAAGATTTATTTTTCTTAGATTAATCTTAGTCTTCAAAGCACTTAACAATCTAGCACCCAGTTATATACAGGACATGTTCAAACTTAGTTGTGACGTCCACTGCAAGGATACCAGAGGGGCGAGACATAAAAACCTCGTCCTTCCAAAAGTCAAGTCCACAGCTGCTAAGAACAGCTTCAGATGTGCAGCAGCGAGGCTTTGGAACGAACTTCCCAACGAGCTTAAGGACACACGCTCTGTGGCTGCTTTTGCAGCAAAACTGCGCACCCATATTTCAGCTTAGCTAGTTCTATCAAATTAATGTATATAGTATAACATTTTGTACATAGATTTCCATTCACTTGTTTTATTATGTTGTAAATATCTTTTATTTGAGGGCCACGCATACATTATCATTGTGATATCTAGTGAAACCCTCCTTAAATAAAGTAATATCTATCTATCTATCTATCTATCTTAGACTGTCATCCCGGATAGGCTTTGCATCTAGTATTAAAAAAGTCTCGAAATTACGGGAATTATGGGAAATTATTTCATCATACATACATACATACATACATAACATTTATTTAAACACGGTAAAATCATCAGTCGTACAGATAACAAATAAAAAAGTTACAAGACACTGGTTTCCATGATTGCCGTGTGTGAGCCCGGTATTGGGAAATACTTATCATAGCTTCTTTTAAAATCTGAAATAGTTTTAGCACTCCTCATTTCACTTGGAAAATTATTCCATAGCTTTGCCCCACAATAACTAAAACTATGTTTTCCATAGTTTGCTTTAGGCAATGGGAGAGCTAGCTTATTTTCGCTGTTTCTCAAATTGTATTTAGAGTCACAGGAGACGAATATGTCATTTAGATATGAGGGAAAGAGACCATGCAGTGTTTTAAACATCGCTACCCCTAGATGTTTTCCTCTCCTGGTGGCAACATCGTCCCACTGCAGGAGTTCTCTAAGGGTAGCTGATCTAGTATCATAACCTGACTTGGTGATCACTCTGGCTGCTCGATTTGTAGTTTTTGAAGCTTTTCATTAAGTTTGCCGTTAATATTATGCCAGACTGGACTACAATAGTCAAAATGCGGCTCGATTAACGCCTTAAATATATCGGCTGCGGTGCCTGCTGAAATAAACGGTCTTACGCGTTTTAGTGCACCGATGCCAGAGGATATCTTCTTGCATATTTCTGAAATATGCTTGCCCCAAGTCAGATTTTTGTCTATATAAAGCCCTAGTGATTTAGTCGAATCTACTTGCGAAATCTCTTTCCCCTCTATATTGACAGATGGCTTCTGGCCATTCGTTCTTGCTTTGAGCCTTTGCCTTGAACCAATAATCATGAATTCTGTTTTTGCGACATTAAGACTCAATTTATTGGCCTTAAGCCATTTATTTAAATTTGACAATTCCATGTTGATTTGGCTTTCAAGGTCTTCGAGGTTCAAAGCCGAGACGCTTATGGTCGTATCGTCAGCATACATTCTGGGGCTTGACGTTTCGAGACAATTTGATAAGTCATTTATGTAGATGAGAAACAGAAGCGGACCGATGATAGACCCCTGTGGGACGCCACATGTTAAGATGGAGTAACTGGACATATGTCCGTTGACGGTACACTTCTGTTTCCTATCACTCAAGTATGACCTGAACCAATTTAAACTATGATTATCCACCCCACAGTACCTCAGCTTCGTAATGATTATTTCATGGTCAATTGTGTCAAAGGCCTTCTGAAGGTCTATAAAAATGACACCATTAAGTAGCCCTTTGTCGATATTGATCGACCAGCTATTTGTTGCCTCTAGAAGCGCCGTTAAGGTACTGTGTAGTGATCTGAAACCAGACTGACAGTTTTTCAATAAACCGTTGGTGTTTAAATATTCGTATAATTGGTTGTACATGGCTTTTTCGAAAATCTTGGTAACCACTGGCAACACAGATATAGGTCTGTAGTTGCCAGGATCGTTTTTTGCGCCTTTCTTGAAGATTGGGGATACCCTTGCCAATTTCCATTCTGTTGGAAAAATAGCACTGCTGATTGATCGATTGAAAATTAAAGTTAAAGAAGGCGATATGATTTCTACTGCCAATTTCAACAACTTGCATGGAATTTTGTCCAGCCCGGTTGCCTTATTTTTCTCAAGTTTCTTTATCAGCTTACATACTTCTGTCTCCCTTATTTCTCTAAAAGTAAAGCTTTTTTCTGTTTGGGTTAAGTATGATTCTGGTTTACTTTCAATATTTGGAATATCACGAGCCAACCTCTCGCCGGTGCTAGCAAAGTGAGTGTTCATTGCGTCTGCTAAATCATCTTCACCGGTAATGCTATTTCCATCTATTTTTAGCTCTGCTATAACTGTAGATTTTCGCTGGCGAGAGTTTAGTTCATTAATTAATCTCCAGGTTTTACGCATGTCACCCTTATTTTTTGGAAATTATCTGTAAAATAGTCGCGCTTTGCTGTTTTAATAGCATTGTTCACTGTATTTCTTTCTTTTCTATATTCGCTCCAGGCTACGCTCTCACCTGTTTGTTCGGCTTTTCTTTTAAGAAAATCGCGCCTATGCATCTTGGATAACAAATCATTTGTTATCCATGGCGAGCGCTTTTTTCCTATTCTTATTTGACGCAGTGGCGCATGCTTGTCCACACAGCTCATAAATTCATATTTCCAAAGATTCCACATATCATTTGCATCATTCATTGAGGCTATTTTTCCCCATTGTTTGTTTTCGAGGTCCTCGAGGAAATTTACGGTGTTCAAATTTTTTAGTGATCGTTTCTCTATTGTTTTTCTAATACCATTGCTCTTGTAATAGATTTTTCTAGTCATATAGACAAGTGAATGGTCGCTTATGCCTAGATGCCTGACACCCGAGTTTGTTATTTTTTCAGGCGTGTTTGTAATGCAAAGGTCCAGCAGGGACTTCGTGGTCTCCGTCACACGAGTGGGCTTTGTGATCAATTGTTTTAGGCCGAAAATGTCTAACACATTTAGTAACGACCGTGAATCGGAATCCAAAGCACCCGGCAATAAATTTGCATTACAATCACCGGCTAAATAAAAATCAAGACCTAATGCGTCTACTTTTGCAATGGTTTCCTCGAAAGCCTCGAAAATTTCAGGCACTGACCATCGCGTTCTTTGAGGCCTGTACCAGGTAGCCACAATAAATGGTTTTGAGTTTGGGTTTGTGATTTCAAGCGCAAGAAATTCTAGTTTCTCGTTTTCGATGTCTTTTCTGACTTTATAGTTTAGATTGCTTCGGATATAAAAACAAACACCTCCCCCAAATTGGCCATTTACTGGGCGATCCTTTCTTACGATTTCGTATCCTGGTACGTAAATTTCGTTGTCCTGATTTGACTGTTCAAGCTTTGTTTCATTAACTGCTAGAATATCGATTTTTTGTTGTGACATAAATACTCTTAAGTCGTCAATATGAGTGAGTAATCTATTTATATTAAGACAGGCAATTAGCAACCCTTTGCTGGGTATAATAATAGAATCATGCACTGACTTACCAGACATATCGTTTACCTGCGACTCAGAATCAATATCGGGCTCACAGGCGGCAATCTTCTAGTTAATATCCCCCCTACAGATTTGATAAAATTTCTTGCTAGTTGCTTTGTACCATCTTGGTTCAAGTGAAGTCCGCTAGCGTTTAACATTGCTCTGGTAATATTGCTGTTGTCAATGAACTCCCATTTGTTTTGCCGACAAAACGATTTCTTCCGTTTTGAAAATTTGTTGATTTTCGAGTTCCTTATTGTGCTGTATTTGAATGTCGGTAATGTCCTCCCCATTGTTTATGTTCTGTTGAATTATTGCAGGTATTTCTGCCACGCATTTTAGACGGATTCTGCAGTTTTTCATGCAAGCAGACCGGGAGTATAATGCCGAGGGGCGAGGATATATTGTTGCGAACGTAACGCAACGGTGACGAATTAGAAAGCATCCTTTGCTTGACCAACCGCAACACATAAGAAACGCCGGACGCTACTAGTTCCTTCGTCTAGTGTTGTTCATTTAGAAGGGATTCGAATTCGTTCGAAATCCCCCGGTAAATTCGCGCGGTGTTCGGCCGGCTTCTTTCTTTCTTGAATTAAATGAAAGTCGTCACAGGATTTGAAAATGGTTCCACTGAAATATCCTCGATAAATTCACCCATTCCGCTAGGAGTTCAGGTGTTCGAAAAGTCTAAGAAAAGTCTCAGGTCATACAAAACTTTGCATTTGAAGTGAGCGACGACCTCTTCGAATGTTCCACAGAAAATGTAGTTCAAAATCTGGATCGTTTTGGCGAAGAAGCTTGCCCCAGGATTCGTTAACGGTTCCAATGATCTTATGAAATACTTCCCCTTGTGTTATCGTGGTAATATTGCTAGCTATACCATCGATTCTAGCTTTCTTTACTCGAGACTTTCTCTGTTGGCCTTCTAGGGCCGCCATTGCTAATTATGCCGAGTGAGCTCGAAGTGCGTTCCAAATATGGTGCTTAAACCTTAACATGCTAATTAGTGAATTTTAATGAGCCTGAATATTCCGAAGCTTGGCACTAGAGCGATGTAAGGCCGTTACACGTTTCAACTCCCTTATATGTTTCTGATTTTACATAGTTTATTGTGGAGTCTCTATTGGATATGTTTGTGTGTAATCGATTAAAATGGCTTCAGCTTGAAGAACATCACGAATCACCCTTAAAACCGATAACCAACACCTTTTCCTCACACCAAACATCTATTCTTAGTTCCACTACTCAGCTTTGGTACTATTTAAAAATTCAGAACTAAAATATACGCTAATTTAAGTAGTTAATAATTTAGCTTTCGTGTTTCATAAATTCAGCCAATAAATTGTTTCTCTGGTTTTCGCGTTCAATGGAAAAGCGTCTCATTTTAAATTTCAATTTAAAATTCAGTTTCTTCTTCAGTTTCCTTCCTTGCTAAACGCCTGTAAAGGATTTCGATGTAACGGGTGGCATAAAGTTCCATAAAGTTCTATGGCCTTTTCCCATCTAATGCCGGTTATCCCGGGAATCAGCATGCACAAAGTTCCCTCTTATCGAATGTTTTTCTCGTCGAGCACGCGTGAAGTTAAAGAGTCGATTGTTGAGTTAAATCCTTGTTTTGGACAACTTAATCCCCTCCGTGCTTTAGTTGAAACAATCCTGTGCAATTCTTGTTCTTCTCTTTGCAATCAAAAGCCGTTCATAGCGTGATTAAACATGTGAAGTTGTTGATTTTCTCATCGATTACTTCACAGTCTACACTTCAATTTCATTCCACTCTGCCAACAATCACGATCAATAAACGTCGCTGACATGTAAAATATATACTAGCGATTGCTATTTTGGCAGAAAAGTCGATTTACATTTGACTTTGCCATGAGACCTTGAAGAATTTTCGCTCCGACATCTCAGTCCCAGCTGTGTCAGCAATGGGGCAGGCTGAGGAACCTGGCCTGGGTACACACGCAGACCACGTCCGCGATACTTAGACCAGCGGCTGTCCATCGGAAATTATAACCATGCGAAAGGTGCTCGATGGGTTACTTTTATTTCATTTTGTTTCATTTTATTTCATTTTGTTTTAATACCACACATTAGCCTATGGGGCTCCACCAGAGTTCCGCTATTAATGAGAACCCTATTCCAACACCAAGTGTAGTCCCAAGTGCAGTGCCAAATGCTTTTGCCAGCGACGTTAAGAAATTATACATTGAATTCGTTCCTCCTCCTACAACGGCTAGCAGAGGACGACTGTGATGTCAAACTGAGCTCTCGCCTTTATATACTAGTAGAATGACGTCATCGAAATCCCTGTAATTTGATTGGTGCGTTAAGCACGCCATTTGATTGGTTGCGTGGTTCTAGTCTTCTGATTGGTGGATTTCGATCCGATGGAAAATTAACCTTTGGACTCTGCCCTTGATCCTGACCTGTTTCCTCGGCCGTCCGCATCAAAATACTCAAATTTGATTGGTGCATTTCGATCCGATGGAAAATTGACCTTTGGACTCTAACCTTGATCCTGTTTCCTCGGTGGTAAGCATTAAAATCTGTGAATGAGGGTTTCGATCCACCAAATTGACCTTTGGACCCTAATCTCTAACCTTATCCTCCTCATAGGACACTAGGACAAATAGGACACTACTAGGACAAGTAGGACACTAGGACAGATAGGACACTACTAGGACAGATAGGACACTAGGACACTAATATCTTCCGAACACTTCCGATGATCTTCCGAGCAATTCCGATGATCTTCCGAACACTTCCCGAAGATCTTCCGATCGAAATTTTACTTTAGGTTACATATTATTTATGAATTTATAATTAGTCTACCAACCTGACTACGAAGCTTCCATTTGCTCAAATTGATCCCTTGCACCGAGCATCTTTATGAATTCCTCACATCCCTCACACACCAGCTTTTATAGATGGTGGCGTATAAAGGCGGGGCGTAGAAAGTGCTGCGCTATAAAGTGCTGTGCTATAAAGTGCTGCGCTATAAAGTGCTGCGCTAGAAAGGGCTGCGCTAGAAAGGGCTGCACTAGAAAGTGCTGCGCTAGAAAATGCTGCGCTAGAAAGTGCTGCGCTAGAAAGTGCTGCGCTAGAAACGTGCTGCGCTAGAAAGTGCTGCGCTAGAAAGTGCTGCGCTAGAAACGTGCTGCGCTAGAAAGTGCTGCGCTGGATCCCGACCATATACTACTTCCAACTTACAAAGGGATAATGCCATTCTTGGCTGGATGACCACAAAAAAAATTGCACCCTGCATCCAAATGAAACCAAAGACCACTTCCTAGCACAAGTGCTGGTGGTTCAGAGGTGCAACATATTAGATAAGCACTACAGCATTTCATCAATTTTTTTCAGAAGTACAACTATACCTAAGAGAGAACTATACCTAAAGAGCTCCCTTTCTGGGGAGTAGAGACTACTCAAGAGTTTTCACTATAGATAGTTTAGTGCTCAGTAGAACATCACAGTGCTGTATCAAAATCCCCTTTTATTTGCCACCTCAAAATCCAATATTTTCAACAGGTGGAAGTTTTGTCAACTGGCCAATTTTCTCTAAATTGGATTGCAGTTTACAGAACTTGTCAGAATACTCTGCTAGAAATAAATACATAATAAATTGTTGACAATATGGTGTTCCAATATTTTCTTGGGCATAATCCATCATTGAATCCCAGGGAAGGGTGAAGATGGAGCTTGTATCCCCAGGGTGGGTACCCTTCACAGCCTTCAGGCTAGGTATTTAAAAATTGACAAATTACCAGCTTGGCTAGATACAAAATCCGGGTTTGTAAATCATTGTAGTCAAATAAATTTAATTCCAGGATAGGTGATTCAAATTCAGCACCTCGAGGTACCATCTGAAGGAATGGTACCTGATTGGGGGGGGGGGGGCTGGATGGTGAGGCTTGTCCAGACATTTTCTAAGGTTATGACACAAACACACACCCTAATCAACATCATATCAAGAAAGTGCTGTCGTTTTTATGGTAAATCCGTTCGGGTTGCCTGTGGTGTTCAAAACGTGACTCAGCCCCCTCGGCGGGGGGTAAAAACAAAATGGCGACCAAGAGAACGAAGTTTCTGGAGTATCTGCAAGTTTTGGTAAATCGTCCTGCTTTTTTCGCTAGATACGAGGAAAAGTACTTACAGACCTTCCAAATAAGGTAAGGGGAATTCCTAATAAGGAAGTTTTGCGACGTCGGCAAAACGATAGTTTTTGGCGAAATTTTCTTGATATGGTTTGTTTGGGTCACCATGACATATTGTAGCGGAGCTCCTTAGCGGCCGAAGACCGCAGAGCGGAGCACCATACCTAATAGTGTACGATATAAAATCCACACGGTACCCAATACCTGAATAACGTCTTTACTTTAGGGGTCGAAATCATTTTTCAACGTCAAGCAGAATTTTCCGAGCGTGTCTGTGAAGCCAGCCTCTTTCGCAGCCATCTCCTGATTTTTATAGTCGCCTTCGCCAGGTTCTCAGTCGCGCGGCCGTGACGTCACGACCGCGCGCCCGTGACGTCAGAAGGTGGAGCCGGGCGAAGCAAACTTAAAATGAGGGGGGAGGAGTGGGTGGTCAGGGGAGACGAGATTGCAGAGGCATTGGTTTCACTGTAGTTTTGGCGCGAAAAGATCGCGCGTGTGTCGATCGATATGGTCGTATTTTCGGTCAAGAAAGAAAAAGGCTGAGCTGTACGTACCACTCGAACTTCAACAACTATTGGTTTTAGATGTAAATGATTGCTTATAATTGATTATATCAAGAGAAGTCCCTCGTCTAGTGAATAGGAAGGTTTAGGAAGCGCCAGAAAGGTGAAGTAAAACTTTTTAGATTCTTGCTGTTTTCAATGGAAAGTTGCTTTGCACTGCTCATCATGTTGGACTTAAAGACTTGTACAACTCGGTCAATTCGAATTCAAGTGTGTGTGATTTAAAAACTTAGCTTAAACAATCTAAGCTTATCAGTTAAACTTGGGAAATCGCTTGAATTAGACCTTAGCTCAAGTAAAACCTTTTCCAACAAAAACATGCTCACTGGAGAGTTTCCTTCCGCTCGGGTTTGCTCGAACATCTCCGTTTTTAGTATAGATTTCGAAGATTTCATACATTTCCTCCTTACGATCGGGTTTGAAAGCTTCGTTTTTTCGGCTCGAACTTCTCTGTTTTTAGTATAGATTTCGAAATAAAAAGGCTGTCAAAGGACTGTTGTTTGTGAACTGAGTGTTTGTTTATTTATAAACAAACCTGATGATCTCAGGATTTTTTTCCTGACCCCCCCTCAAGAGATGTCAATTAATCAAAGAAAAATATCATAGCCCCCCCCCCCCCCCCCCCCCCCCACATAAACAAGTCAAACCCACCCTTAGCCATATTAAAGTCTTGTGATAGTTACTGATCCTGAAGATTGCTATTAATATTATCTATTTATCTTAAATCTTAAGATAGGTTCGTATAGTTTCAAATAAACACTGATTGTTGATTGTTAACCACAATAGACATACAACACAGTACTTAAGCATGAAAAAAAGAAAAAAATGAATGTCCTTATACACAGGTTTTTACTGTATTTTCGTATAATTTTTTGGGAAAAAGTGGTTGGCCCCCCCTATGCTCAATGTTATTTTTGTTGGAAATTTTCCATAGCCCCCCCCCCCCCCCCCCCCCCGCCCTCTTAATCATATTAGGGAAAAACAGAAGCCCCCCCCCCCCCCTCAAAATCATCATAGCCCCCCCCTTCTAGATAAGTTAATATATAGATTTAGGCACTGCCTAAAAGCGGAGCTCCCAATCACCAATCCCACTGATATTAATAATGGGTATTTCCAGAAAATATATGTGCCCTGGGGATGGGCAACACTAGTTGTTGACCCCCGTGCATCCAGTATTTCCAAAATGTGTTACCCCATGCATACAGAATGTGTTACCCCCATGCATATAGAATGCATAGAATGCCTGAGAGGTTAAACTAGCTTACAGCTTTGAACCCCCCCCCCCCCCCCCCCAGTTGGTACTAAGTTGTCAGGCCTGTTTGAGTCACCCGATTACAATTGGAGGCTCTAACCATGTAGGAATTATATTATTCTTCAATGGGGTTGTGGGGGCATTCTTCCCAAGAAAAATTGTTGACATTTCAATTTTACAATATGACTGGAAATGTAACAGAACTTAGAACAAGTTAGTTGCATCCTCCTCATTCGTCGGAAAGATGTGTGTATCCCCTAAGAATTTCACCTGCCCCCCCCCCCCCCCCCCCTCCCCACCCACCCCATATAAATGGAATGTAGCCTTAGATGTTAGTTTGTACTACAGATACAAGTCAAGCAATAGTGAAGACGGTAAAATTGTTATCTAAAGCATTGAAAATTATGTCAAACACAAATGGAAACCAATATACCACTGACAATGAAAAGACACATTTTTCAATCCCCATGGGTTATGCCTAGACTTCTTCAAAGTCCTTCAAATTTTTGCTTGCTTGTATCCTATGAGAGGTTGACTTTGAGCAAGTCTAGGGTTTGCCTGATAAACACATAGGGGTAAATTTTAGACTGAAGTATACCATTTGGCAAAGCATGGAATATGTAAGATTTTACTACTTTGAGTAACTTTGTAATTCTCAATGTGTGTTCTTAAGTTAAAAATTATCAAAGAGAAATGGAAACCTTTCCAACATTCTCTAACGTACTTCTTTCTGTGCCCATCGCTCTGAGTCCCCTCCATGGGTAGTCACTGCACTATGGGCCGGCTACACCATATTGAGTCAGCGGATTTCCATCAAGGGGCTCTATACTGTGTTATTTAGATGCTAGTTTGAACAATAGATCCAAGCCAAGCAATAGTGAAGTTGGATAATTCTTTATCAAAAGCACAATGGAAACCATTATACAACCAAGAGGGAAAAATACAAAATTTTCAATCCCCATGGATTATACACTGCCTGATAACCCATCATGGGCAATTCCAGAAAATATATGTACCCCCACCACGGGCGGCACTAGGTTTTGACCATCCCCCCCCCCCCCTCCCCATGCATCCAGAATTTCCAAAATGGCTTACCCCCACCCCCATGCATATAGAATTCCTGAGAGGTTAACCAACAATAGCTTCCAGCTTCAAAAAAAACCCATGCAGGCAGAATTCCGAGCTTGAAAACCCCCCTCCCATTCAGAATTTCCAAATGCTGGCCATCCCCGGGTACATTTATTTTCTGGAATTGTCCAAAGGCACAAAAATTTTAGACACAAAGTATGCCATATGGACCAAGAGGGAAAAATACAAAATTTTCAATCCCCATGGATACACTGCCTGATAACCCATCATGGGCAATTCCAGAAAATATATGTACCCCCACCACAGGCGGCACTAGGTTTTGACCATCCCCCCCCCCCCCCCCCCCCCCCCCCCCCTCCCCATGCATCCAGAATTTCCAAAATGGCTTACCCCCACCCCATGCATATAGAATTCCTGAGAGGTTAACCTACAATAGCTTCCAGCTTCAAAAAAAAAAAAACATGCAGGCAGAATTCTGAGCTTGAAAACCCCCCTCCCATTCAGAAATTCCAAATGCTGGCCATCCCCGGGTACATATATTTTCTGGAATTGTCCAAAGGTACAAAAATTTTAGACACAAAGTATGTCATATGGAAAAATTCGGTGTTAAATTTTACTGTCTCAATGACCAATTGGTATTTTTAATCTAAATAAAACCCTGTTTGTACAGTGTATAACATAATTTTGTTTTCCACAGGGAATGGGCATACTTCTACTAATCACAATGACTTTGTAAATAGTGAATGAAATTCTAGCAAACAACATGTACTATACTAAATACATTAATTAACATTTGTTTTCCTATTGTTACTACTGGCACTGCCATTTGGTAGTAAATTACACAGTCCATGCATGTTGAAAGTCGAGTGTTTAGAGCCAATTCAACAGAATTAAATTTACTGTAATACCATATTTTTTTGCTAGAAAATATTTTTTCAGTACCATAAGTCAATATCTTGCCGCTTGGAAGTCCAAGGTACTTAAGGTGATCACCAAGACTCCAATACCATTAACCAGTTTCCGGTTGCAGCACTTTTGCCTTAGATTTTCCTTGTGTCGATTTTGGGAGTGTTTTTAATATCTCGTTTGCAAAAAGCTGAGAAGGCTTAATAAGCCTTCGTTGTTAGAAAACACGACTAAGTCGTTCTTAAAGGACTAATAATAGAATTCTAGAGATCTTTAGTTAGGGTCGCATATAAGCTAAACACGTTGAGTTGTTACTAGGCTCGCGACCTATCACTCAGATTCAAGAAAAGTCGACATGCTCGAAAAAAGAAACAGCGAATTTTAGGAATTTTACCTTCATCCTGAGTAGCTTTTCCCCCGTGTAGGAATAACCTGAATGTAAATCTGTTCGGAACTTGTGAATGTCCTGCCATCTCCCTATAAACAGTGCTCTTATCCAGCAGTGACTTTGATCCACGAATCGAATTGTTTTAACGACTTGCCGCCATTGACTCTCCAAACAAATTAATTCTCAAAGTATGACCTTCTTGACTCACGCTACTGCCGTAATGTACAAATGTAGCGTCTCGCAGTTACTTTTACCTTTCGACAAAATTCTGTACCATTATAAATTCCACTGTTTTGTGAAAGAAAGGGCGAATAAACAATCTCTGCCGCAATAGCAGGATTTGCGCTAAAAAGTTAAGCCTTCTTGTCAGAACAGGAAATTTCTTCAGACACTCGTAGTCCCTGGCCCATAGCAGGATTTGCGCTGAAAAGTTTAAGCCTTCTTGTCAGATAACAGGAAATTCCTTCAGACACTCGTAGTCCCTGGCTTTTTGTAAACATACTTTTCAGTAGAACAGTTCTGCAGTCGCTTGGAAGAATGGTTTCGATCAAAAGACTCTTGATATATTTTCAAGCAGATTGCTCGAGAATAATTCACCAATATTGAGCAACCTCCTATATCCCCCCCGGCCACGACAACTCACCCCTCCCTCCCCCCGTCACTCGACCGGCGGCGCCACCCCGACAAATCACCCCTCCCCCCGTCTAAAAAAAAAACGTCACTCGACCGGCGGCGCATGTTGTGACGTCACGCCTGTGACGTCAGGCTTCAGGAAGCACACACGCGCGCTCGACGTTCAAAATTCAGTCGTATCCCTTTGCGCCCGTTCCCGCCTGTGATACTTTGGGTACCCTGTGGATATCAGGCCTGTGACGTCAGGCTTCAGGAAGCACACATGCGCGCTCGACGTTCAAAATTCAGTCGTATCCCTTTGCGCCCATTCCCGCCTGTGATACTTTGGGTACCCTGTGGATATCATACATGCGCTACATTTGCCATCGTTGGGACGCTCTTTTCTTAGGTATGGTGCTCCGCTCTGCGGCCTTCGGCCGCTAAGGAGCTCCGCTATGAATGCTCCCTTATTTGTGAGAGAATCGCGTAGGTTGGACGTATTAGTCCAGTAAATGAAAACAATATTTTACTAAAGGTTGGACAAAAATGGTAACAAAGGTTTCTCATCAGCAACATGTTTACTAGTGGCCCGTTAGTACACAAAAAAGTCCACCCGAATCCTCCCATGGCAACTTCCTTTTTTGAGTTTTGAAAATTCCTCATTTTCATGAAATCTAATAGTCCAGTCATTTTAGGCCGAAAAAGAGCTCAAAATGAAACAAAAGGTTTTTCTTCTTAATATTGTTCCTGACACTCTCTAGTATCACAGGAAGAAAATCAGCAAAAATCAAAAATCATGCGAAAAGTAGAAATTACCGAGTTTTTTTGGCAGCTTGTTTTAACCTTTGTTGTTCGCAGCACTTAACTATATTTCCACTGCTTCTGAGAATGATGAATTTTATGGAGTGTAGCTTTTTCCAGATATGCGACCCTAAAAATCTAGAGAATTCTATTAGTATTGTTATAGTTTTCAACAACGAAGACTAATAAAACGCTTCCGTCCTTCGTGGAAAGGGAAAACATCAGCTTTCTGCAAGTGGCATTCAAAAATCGAAACCAGAGAGATTTTCTGCACAATCGCGCACTTGTGCGTAAAGGCGCCAAATTTGGACCAAATGTTCTTTAGGTGAAATAAATCAGTTTTCGGGAGGGGTGCCATCATTTCGTCCAAAGGGGGAGAGGGTAGGGGCAATTTTGTCTGTTTTCCTAATTTCCCAATACTTCTTTGCTATTAAAAAAGATAAACGAGACCATGACAATTTTTCCTGTATGGTGCCCTTCACATTGGACTAGGTGGGGAGTTTCGGGTCACATTTTCGTGCTACCCTCAGAGATCATGATTTCATCGTACAATCACAAAATTCGACAGAAATATTCCTTAGGTAACATTTAACAGTTTTCGGAAGGGGTGCCACAATTTCGGTCCAATGGGGGAGGGTAGGGACAATTTTGTTCATCACCTGATTTACCCTATATTTTAGCGGTATTCAATAAACAAATCCACGGTAATTCTTCATGAATGGTCCCCTTCATATTTGACTAGATGGGTGCTACAAACATTTGACAAGGGGGAGGGGTGAGTAATGGGTGAAATTTACATGTTATGCGCTTTTTAATTGCAATTTCATTGTACAATCACCAAATCCGACGTGAATGTTCCTTAGGCAACAGCTAACAGTTTTCGGAAGGGGTGCCACAATTTCGGCCCAAGGGGGGAGGGTGGGGACAATTTTGTACTTTACCTGATTATCCCTATATTTCAGCAGTATTAAAGAGTTATTGATAAACAACACCATGTCGATTCTTCATGAATGGTTCCCCTCACATTTGACTAGTTGGAGGTGCTAAAAACATTTGTCGAGGGGAGGAGGCAGGTTATGTGTGAAATTTGCATGCTATGCGCTTTTCTATTTCAATTTGATTGTACAGTCACCAAATCCGACATGAATGTTCCTTAGGCAACATCTAACAGTTTTTGGAAGGGGTGCCACAATTTCGGCCCAAAAGGGGAGGGTAGGGACAATTTTGTACCTTACCTGATTATCCCTATATTTCAGAGGTATTAAAGAGTAATCGATACTCTGCATCTAGCCAAATGTGAGAATTGTACATAACTATTGTGCTGTTGTTTATAGATAACTCTTTAAAGTGCCACTAAAGGCAGAAGTCAACTACATTTCATCAAAAAGATCCATTATCCAAAGGAACAGCAACGAAAGAAAAATGTGTTTACCGCGCGCCGTTAATATTTTATTGATTTTTGAATATTTTCGATTGGCGATTTTTTTTCGTTCAACTATGCGTTTCTGCATCCTGTGGGGTGAGCAATGGTTCCTGTGACGCATGAAGAAGACATAGAAAGTAGAACAAAGACCGCGAAGAAGACAATGAAAGAAGAACAAAGACCTTCTTTGTTGTATTTTCTATGCCTTCTTCATGCGTCATAGGAACCATTGTTCTGAAGAACTTCTCCCCCGAGATGCATCGCGCATAGTTGAACGAAAAAAAAAACGCCAATCGAAAGTATTCAAAAATCAATAAAATATTAACGGCGCGCGTAAAGCACATTTTTATTTAGCTACTGTTCCCTTGGATAATGGATCTTTTTGGTGAAATGTAGTTGACTTCTGCCTTTAGTGGCACTTTAATACCGATAAAAGTAAGGATAATCACATTGGACAAAATTGTCTCTCCCCTCCCCTCTTAGGTCAAAATTGTAGCACCCCTTTCTAAAACTGTTAGATGTTGCCTAAGGAACATTCATGTCGGATTTGGTGACTGTACAATCAAATTGCAATTAATATATAGATTTAGGCACTGCCTAAAAGCGGAGCTTCCAACTATTATAAGGAATAAAAGATGGTAGTAGTTAATTGTAGTATCAAAAATACATTTATTATATTTAGACTAATATTATTGCCTTTGTGCCTTTTACAAAACACAAAAAGCACGAGGACAACTCAACTAATAAAAATGTAGACACCCGTAGTTCACATGAGGTGAGATATCAACCTCGTCCCCAGGGTCTTGTGGGTAATTTTCAAAGTTCTCCACCCTGGAGTACTACAATGAAACTCTATGTTGACCTAATTCTATAAAAAAACCCTCAGCTGTATATTGAAACAGGTTGCTACTAGATTTCATAATGGAAATAACACAAGTTACTATACTTGCGTGCAGACCCTTCAAAAGATATTGGACCAGACACTACTCCTGGCCATACGGGTGTTAAGCAGAAGGCCGCAAAGTCCAAAGTGTTCCAAAATACATAACTCCATATTATGGGTGGAGCAATTTTGTAGAAGGGTCTGAAATTCATGAAGTTTCAGGTTTACAAGATGTCCAGAAAAGGAAAAAAAAAGGTACTTGAATTTCACCTAATTGTACTTGAAATACTGAAAAAATATGGGGGTTGGGGGAGGGGGTGGGAGAGAAAATAGAAATAAGACAGAAAAACAAAATAATTTCTGTTTGAGGGGGCATGCTCCCCCTGAGAAAAGTTTGAAAAACTTGGATCAAGATACTTCTATTGGGTTTTAGAAAGAGGTGAAAACAATGAAACTACAGCAGAAACATATATAACAGAGGCTCTCTTTATTCTGATCCAACAGAAATGGGAAAACGTTCTGTGCACTCTACTGACTTTCCTTTGAGCAAGGAAAAAATATTGATGCATAACATTTAACTTATATTTGGCTGAGGACAAACCGGTTATGCACTAGTTAATTGAAGCCCCTACCCCTAGGGACCCGGGGAAGGGTTGGGGATTTGAGTTTACCCCTGAACAAAAGCCGCTTAAGTCCCCACTCCATCGGAAGGAAATTCCTGTGAAATGCCCCTACCCTTGGGGCCTCCGAAATAACCTTTTACTTGCTGGCATCAAAGAAAGAACACACCTTTCTATGATCGAATGATTCCAATGAATAGCATCGTAGAACATGTAGATTTTCATGGCCAAAATCACAGTGAAAGATTGACCGCAATAATATATTTGAAAGCAAATAAAAATTTCCCGGGGGGTGGGCACAGGTTCCAGAGTCAAAACCACTACCCCCTCGGAACAGACTCTTGTTTTAAAATGCTTTAAACCCCAACGATAACCCCACCCTTCCCCGGGTCCCTAGGGGTGGAGGTTTCAATTGACTAGTGCATTACTCTCGAAGAATCCAAAACAAATTGAAACACAGGTCGAAAGCCGAAAATAGGGGAACAAACGAAACCGTTTCAATGTAAATCATCCCCATCTCCGCATACGGAAGTGTGTTTAGACTCCCCCAGCCCTCGCCGCGACGTACATGCACGTTTGTGACCCCCAACATCAAGCGATTTCAATTTTTGACCAAAAATAAATAACAGGAAATATCCAAAAACATGTTCTAACATGTTCTAACACATCGTGGGATACAAGACGCCAAACCTTATCAGTAATGGCCGACCTCGCCGCTTATAAAGTTATCGAGAAATACTTGCCGGAGACTACCAACTATAGGATAAAGTGCGCAAGAAAGCACAAAAGTGTCCATGGAAGAGGAGTCCCCGTTCCCTCGACCCATAGCCCACGTGTACGGATTGACCACACTAAACTTGATCATTTCTTGACATTTATTACTAGCGGGCACGTTGTACAAGATCTACCTTTTGGGCAAACATATCTCAAATTGTCTTCTGGAGAGGTGTTGGAAACGCCCAATGTCATCCGCACCATGATATCGGAGCGGATTGTCCAACAGTACACACAGTACTGTGAGGAGATGGCCTTTCGACCGTTTGGCCGAACTACTATGAGGAAAACACTATCAGCTTGTAGCGCCACATACAGAAAGTCACTCCAAGGGACTGATTACATTGCCGCAGAGGGCGCCAAGGGCTTCGATACCCTCTCGGAGGTGGTGAAGCAGATTGAAGAATTTGGCGGGCTGTCGAGAGAGGTCTCCAGTAAATGGCGCTTATCACTTCAAGACTTGAAACAGTATCTTAAGATTGATTATAAGGTAAATCATCCCCATCTCCGCATACGGAAGTGTGTTTAGACTTCCCAGCCCTCGCCGCGACGTATATGCACGTTTGTGAACCCCAACATCAAGCGATTTCAATTTTTGACCAAAAATAAATAACAGGAAATATCCAAAAACATATTCTAACTGAATCGAGTTATGGCGGTTAGACCTCTGCGCAGGTTTGATAGCACCCTGTCTACATCACCTAACACCGAATACCAGAAGATCGCGCACCAAAGCCGCTAGCGATGCTATTGTGGAAGTCTGGAGGTAATTTCACCTGGCGATGCTGCCCCACTGTTGCGAACTCCACAGCAGTCCAGAATGGTAGAAAAAAAACGCTTGATCTGGACGAGACACCAGCAGATAGAAAATACCTAGAAGCGTTCGCAGAGACATGCCGGCACGCCACATCGTGGGATACAAGACGCCAAGCCTTATCAGTAATGGCCGACCTCGCCCCTTATAAAGTTATCGAGAAATACTTGCCGGAGACTACCAACTATAGGATAAAGTGCGCAAGAAAGCACAAAAGTGTCCATGGAAGGGGAGTCCCGGTTCCCTCGACCCATAGCCCACGTGTACGGATTGACCACACTAAACTTGATCATTTCTTGACATTTATTACTAGCGGGCACGTTGTACAAGATCTACCTTTTGGGCAAACATATCTCAAATTGTCTTCTGGAGAGGTGTTGGAAACGCCCAATGTCATCCGCACCATGATATCGGAGCGGATTGTCCAACAGTACACACAGTACTGTGAGGAGATGGCCTTTCGACCGTTTGGCCGAACTACTATGAGGAAAACACTATCAGCTTGTAGCGCCACATACAGAAAGTCACTCCAAGGGACTGATTACATTGCCGCAGAGGGCGCCAAGGGCTTCGATACCCTCTCGGAGGTGGTGAAGCAGATTGAAGAATTTGGCGGGCTGTCGAGAGAGGTCTCCAGTAAATGGCGCTTATCACTTCAAGACTTGAAACAGTATCTTAAGATTGATTATAAGGTAAATCATCCCCATCTCCGCATACGGAAGTGTGTTTAGACTTCCCCAGCCCTCGCCGCGACGTATATGCACGTTTGTGAACCCCAACATCAAGCGATTTCAATTTTTGACCAAAAATAAATAACAGGAAATATCCAAAAACATATTCTAACTGAATCGAGTTATGGCGGTTAGACCTCTGCGCAGGTTTGATAGCACCCTGTCTACATCACCTAACACCGAATACCAGAAGATCGCGCACCAAAGCCGCTAGCGATGCTATTGTGGAAGTCTGGAGGTAATTTCACCTGGCGATGCTGCCCCACTGTTGCGAACTCCACAGCAGTCCAGAATGGTAGAAAAAAAACGCTTGATCTGGACGAGACACCAGCAGATAGAAAATACCTAGAAGCGTTGGCAGAGACATGCCGGCACGCCACATCGTGGGATACAAGACGCCAAACCTTATCAGTAATGGCCGACCTCGCCCCTTATAAAGTTATCGAGAAATACTTGTCAGAGACTACCAACTATAGTATAAAGTGCGCAAGAAAGCACAAAAGTGTCCATGGAAAGGAGTCCCCGTTCCCTCGACCCATAGCCCACGTGTACGGATTGACCACACTAAAGTTGATCATTTCTTGACATTTATTACTAGCGGGCACGTTGTACAAGATCTACCTTTTGGAAAAAATATCTCAAATTGTCTTCTGGAGAAGTGTTGGAAACGCTCAATGTTATCCGCACCATGATATCGGAGCGGATTGTCCAACAGTACACACAGTACTGTGAGGAGATGGCCTTTCGACCGTTTGGCCGAACTACTATGAGGAAAACACTATCAGCTTGTAGCGCCACATACAGAAAGTCACTCCAAGGGACTGATTACATTGCCGCAGAGGGCGCCAAGGGCTTCGATACCCTCTCGGAGGTGGTGAAGCAGATTGAAGAATTTGGCGGGCTGTCGAGAGAGGTCTCCAGTAAATGGCGCTTATCACTTCAAGACTTGAAACAGTATCTTAAGATTGATTATAAGGTAAATCATCCCCATCTCCGCATACGGAAGTGTGTTTAGACTTCCCCAGCCCTCGCCGCGACGTATATGCACGTTTGTCAACCCCAACATCAAGCGATTTCAATTTTTGACCAAAAATAAATAACAGGAAATATCCAAAAACATATTCTAACTGAATCGAGTTATGGCGGTTAGACCTCTGCGCAGGTTTGATAGCACCCTGTCTACATCACCTAACACCGAATACCAGAAGATCGCGCACCAAAGCCGCTAGCGATGCTATTGTGGAAGTCTGGAGGTAATTTCACCTGGCGATGCTGCCCCACTGTTGCGAACTCCACAGCAGTCCAGAATGGTAGAAAAAAAAACGCTTGATCTGGACGAGACACCAGCAGATAGAAAATACCTAGAAGCGTTCGCAGAGACATGCCGGCACGCCACATCGTGGGATACAAGACGCCAAGCCTTATCAGTAATGGCCGACCTCGCCCCTTATAAAGTTATCGAGAAATACTTGCCGGAGACTACCAACTATAGGATAAAGTGCGCAAGAAAGCACAAAAGTGTCCATGGAAGGGGAGTCCCGGTTCCCTCGACCCATAGCCCACGTGTACGGATTGACCACACTAAACTTGATCATTTCTTGACATTTATTACTAGCGGGCACGTTGTACAAGATCTACCTTTTGGGCAAACATATCTCAAATTGTCTTCTGGAGAGGTGTTGGAAACGCCCAATGTCATCCGCACCATGATATCGGAGCGGATTGTCCAACAGTACACACAGTACTGTGAGGAGATGGCCTTTCGACCGTTTGGCCGAACTACTATGAGGAAACACTATCAGCTTGTAGCGCCACATACAGAAAGTCACTCCAAGGGACTGATTACATTGCCGCAGAGGGCGCCAAGGGCTTCGATACCCTCTCGGAGGTGGTGAAGCAGATTGAAGAATTTGGCGGGCTGTCGAGAGAGGTCTCCAGTAAATGGCGCTTATCACTTCAAGACTTGAAACAGTATCTTAAGATTGATTATAAGGTAAATCATCCCCATCTCCGCATACGGAAGTGTGTTTAGACTTCCCCAGCCCTCGCCGCGACGTATATGCACGTTTGTGACCCCAACATCAAGCGATTTCAATTTTTGACCAAAATAAATAACAGGAAATATCCAAAAACATATTCTAACTGAATCGAGTTATGGCGGTTAGACCTCTGCGCAGGTTTGATAGCACCCTGTCTACATCACCTAACACCGAATACCAGAAGATCGCGCACCAAAGCCGCTAGCGATGCTATTGTGGAAGTCTGGAGGTAATTTCACCTGGCGATGCTGCCCCACTGTTGCGAACTCCACAGCAGTCCAGAATGGTAGAAAAAAAACGCTTGATCTGGACGAGACACCAGCAGATAGAAAATACCTAGAAGCGTTGGCAGAGACATGCCGGCACGCCACATCGTGGGATACAAGACGCCAACCTTATCAGTAATGGCCGACCTCGCCCCTTATAAAGTTATCGAGAAATACTTGTCAGAGACTACCAACTATAGTATAAAGTGCGCAAGAAAGCACAAAAGTGTCCATGGAAGAGGAGTCCCCGTTCCCTCGACCCATAGCCCACGTGTACGGATTGACCACACTAAACTTGATCATTTCTTGACATTTATTACTAGCGGGCACGTTGTACAAGATCTACCTTTTGGGCAAAATATCTCAAATTGTCTTCTGGAGAAGTGTTGGAAACGCTCAATGTTATCCGCACCATGATATCGGAGCGGATTGTCCAACAGTACACACAGTACTGTGAGGAGATGGCCTTTCGACCGTTTGGCCGAACTACTATGAGGAAAACACTATCAGCTTGTAGCGCCACATACAGAAAGTCACTCCAAGGGACTGATTACATTGCCGCAGAGGGCGCCAAGGGCTTCGATACACTCTCGGAGGTAGTGAAGCAGATTGAAGAATTTGGCGGGCTGTCGAGACAGGTCTCCAGTAAATGGCGCTTATCACTTCAAGACTTGAAACAGTATCTTAAGATTGATTCTCAGGTAAATCATCCCCATCTCCGCATACGGAAGTGTGTTTAGACTCCCCCAGCCCTCGCCGCGACGTATATGCACGTTTGTGACCCCCAACATCAAGCGATTTCAATTTTTGACCAAAAATAAATAACACGAAATATCCAAAACATATTCTAACTGAATCGAGTTATGGCGGTTAGACCACTGCGCAGGTTTGATAGCACCCTGTCTACATCACCTAACACCGAATACCAGAAGATCGCGCACCAAAGCCGCTAGCGATGCTATTGTGGAAGCTCTGGAGGTAATTTCACCTGGCGATGCTGCCCCACTGTTGCGAACTCCACAGCAGTCCAGAATGGTAGAAAAAAACGCTTGATCTGGACGAGACACCAGCAGATAGAAAATACCTAGAAGCGTTCGCAGAGACATGCCGGCACGCCACATCGTGGGATACAAGACGCCAAGCCTTATCAGTAATGGCCGACCTCGCCCCTTATAAAGTTATCGAGAAATACTTGAGGGAGACTACCAACTATAGGATAAAGTGCGCAAGAAAGCACAAAAGTGTCCATGGAAGGGGAGTCCCGGTTCCCTCGACCCATAGCCCACGTGTACGGATTGACCACACTAAATCTGATCATTTCTTGGCATTTATTACTAGCGGGCACGTTGTACAAGATCTACCTTTTGGGCAAACATATCTCAAATTGTCTTCTGGAGAGGTGTTGGAAACGCTCAATGTCATCCGCACCATGATATCGGAGCGGATTGTCCAACAGTACACACAGTACTGTGAGGAGATGGCCTTTCGACCGTTTGGCCGAACTACTATGAGGAAAACACTATCAGCTTGTAGCGCCACATACAGAAAGTCACTCCAAGGGACTGATTACATTGCCGCAAAGGGCGCCAAGGGCTTCGATACCCTCTCGGAGGTGGTGAAGCAGATTGAAGAATTTGGCGCGCTGTCGTGACAGGTCTCCAGTAAATGGCGCATATCACTTCAAGACTTGAAACAGTATCTTAAGATTGATTATAAGGTAAATCATCCCCATCTCCGCATACGGAAGTGTGTTTAGACTCCCCCAGCCCTCGCCGCGACGTATATGCACGTTTGTGACCCCCAACATCAAGCGATTTCAATTTTTGACCAAAATAAATACAGAAATATCCAAAACATGTTCTAGCATGTTCTAACGCATCGTGGGATACAAGACGCCAAACCTTATCAGTAATGGCCGACCTCGCCCTTATAAAGTTATCGAGAAATACTTGTCAGAGACTACCAACTATAGGATAAGTGCGCAAGAAAGCACAATTAAAGTGTCCATGGAAGAGGAGTCCCCGTTCTTTCGACCCATAGCCCACGTGTACGGATTGACCACACTAAACTTGATCATTTCTTGACATTTATTACTAGCGGGCACGTTGTACAAGATCTACCTTTTGGGCAAAAATATCTCAAATTGTCTTCTGGAGGGAAGCACCGCACCATGATATCGTAGCGGATTGTCCAACAGTACACACAGTACTGTGAGGAGGTAGCCTTTGGACCGTTTGGCCGGACTACTATGAGGAAAATGCTATCAGCTTGTATCGCCACATACGGAAAGTCACTCCAAGGGACTGATTGCATTGCCGCAGAGGGCGCCAAGGGCTTCGATATCCTCTCGGAGGTGGTGAAGCAGATTGAAGAATTTGGCGCGCTGTCGAGACAGGTCTCCAGCAAATGGCGCATATCACTTCAAGACTTGAAACAGTATCTTAAGATTGATTATAAGGTAAATCATCCCCATCTCCGCATACGGAAGTGTGTTTAGACTCCCCCAGCCCTCGCCGCGACGTATATGCACGTTTGTGACCCCCAACATCAAGCCATTTCAATTTTGACCAAAATAAACAACAGGAAATATCCAAAAACATGTTCTAGCATGTTCTAACACATTGTGGGATACAAGACGCCAAACCTTATCAGTAATGGCCGACCTCGCCCCTTATAAAGTTATCGAGAAATACTTGTCAGAGACTACCAACTATAGGATAAAGTGCGCAAGAAAGCACAAAAGTGTCCATGGAAGAGGAGTCCCCGTTCCCTCGACCCATAGCCCACGTGTACGGATTGACCACACTAAACTTGATCATCTCTTGACATTTATTACTAGCGGGCACGTTGTACAAGATCTACCTTTTGGGCAAAAATATATCGAATTGTCTTCTGGAGGGAAGCACCGCACCATGATATCGTAGCGGATTGTCCAAACAGTACACACAGTACTGTGAGGAGGTAGCCTTTCGACCGTTTGGCCGGACTACTATGAGCAAAATGCTATCAGCTTGTAGCGCCACATACGGAAAGTCACTCCAAGGGACTGATTGCATTGCCGCAGAGGGCGCCAAGGGCTTCGATATCCTCTCGGAGGTGGTGAAGCAGATTGAAGAATTTGGCGCGCTGTCGAGACAGGTCTCCAGTAAATGGCGCATATCACTTCAAGACTTGAAACAGTATCTTAAGATTGATTATAAGGTAAATCATCCCCATCTCCGCATACGGAAGTGTGTTTAGACTCCCCCAGCCCTCGCTGCGACGTATATGCACGTTTGTGACCCCCAACATCAAGCGTTTTCAATTTTTGACCAAAAATAAATAACAGCAAATATCCAAAAACATATTCTAACTGAATCGAGTTATGGCGGTTAGACCTCTGCGCAGGTTTGATAGCACCCTGTCTACATCACCTAACACCGAATACCAGAACATCGCGCACCAAAGCTGCTAGCGATGCTATTATGGAAGCACTTGAAGTAATTTCACCTGGCGATGCTGACCCACTGTTGCGAACTCCGCAGCCGTCCAGAATGGTAGAAAAAAACGCTTGATCTGGACGAGACACCAGCAGATAGAAAATACCTAGAAGCGTTCGCAGAGACATGCCGGCACGCCTCATCGTGGATACAAGACGCCAAGCCTTATCAGTAATGGCCGACCTCGCCCCTTATAAAGTTATCGAGAAATACTTGCCGGAGACTACCAACTATAGGATAAAGTGCGCAAGAAAGCACAAAAGTGTCCATGGAAGGGGAGTCCCGTTCCCTCGACCCATAGCCCACGTGTACGGATTGACCACACTAAACTTGATCATTTCTTGACATTTATTACTAGCGGGCACGTTGTACAAGATCTACCTTTTGGGCAAAAATATCTCAAATTGTCTTCTGGAGAAGTGTTGGAAACGCTCAATGTCATCCGCACCATGATATCGGAGCGGATTGTCCAACAGTACACACAGTACTGTGAGGAGATGGCCTTTCGACCGTTTGGCCGAACTACTATGAGGAAAACACTATCAGCTTGTAGCGCCACATACAGAAAGTCACTCCAAGAGACTGATTACATTGCCGCAGAGGGCGCCAAGGGCTTCGATACACTCTCGGAGGGTGGAAGCGGATTGAAGAATTTGGCGGGCTGTCGAGACAGGTCTCCAGTAAATGGCGCTTATCACTTCAAGACTTGAAACAGTATCTTAAGATTGATTCTCAGGTAAATCATCCCCATCTCCGCATACGGAAGTGTGTTTAGACTCCCCAGCCCTCGCCGCGACGTATATGCACGTTTGTGACCCCCAACATCAAGCGATTTCAATTTTTGACCAAAAATAAATAACACGAAATATCCAAAAACATATTCTAACTGAATCGAGTTATGGCGGTTAGACCCTGCGCAGGTTTGATAGCACCCTGTCTACATCACCTAACACCGAATACCAGAAGATCGCGCACCAAAGCCGCTAGCGATGCTATTGTGGAAGCTCTGGAGGTAATTTCACCTGGCGATGCTGCCCCACTGTTGCGAACTCCACAGCAGTCCAGAATGGTAGAAAAAAACGCTTGATCAGGACGAGACACCAGCAGATAGAAAATACCTAGAAGCGTTCGCAGAGACATGCCGGCACGCCACATCGTGGGATACAAGACGCCAAGCCTTATCAGTAATGGCCGACCTCGCCCCTTATAAAGTTATCGAGAAATACTTGCCGGAGACTACCAACTATAGGATAAAGTGCGCAAGAAAGCACAAAAGTGTCCATGGAAGGGGAGTCCCGGTTCCCTCGACCCATAGCCCACGTGTACGGATTGACCACGCTAAACTCGATCATTTCTTGGCATTTATTACTAGCGGGCACGTTGTACAAGATCTACCTTTTGGGCAAACATATCTCAAATTGTCTTCTGGAGAGGTGTTGGAAACGCTCAATGTCATCCGCACCATGATATCGGAGCGGATTGTCCAACAGTACACACAGTACTGTGAGGAGATGGCCTTTCGACCGTTTGGCCGAACTACTATGAGGAAAACACTATCAGCTTGTAGCGCCACATACAGAAAGTCACTCCAAGGGACTGATTACATTGCCGCAAAGGGCGCCAAGGGCTTCGATACCCTCTCGGAGGTGGTGAAGCAGATTGAAGAATTTGGCGCGCTGTCGTGACAGGTCTCCAGTAAATGGCGCATATCACTTCAAGACTTGAAACAGTATCTTAAGATTGATTATAAGGTAAATCATCCCCATCTCCGCATACGGAAGTGTGTTTAGACTCCCCCAGCCCTCGCCGCGACGTATATGCACGTTTGTGACCCACAACATCAAGCGATTTCAATTTTGACCAAAAATAAATAACAGGAAATATCCAAAAACATGTTCTAGCATGTTCTAACGCATCGTGGGATACAAGACGCCAAACCTTATCAGTAATGGCCGACCTCGCCCCTTATAAAGTTATCGAGAAATACTTGTCAGAGACTACCAACTATAGGATAAAGTGCGCAAGAAAGCACAAAAGTGTCCATGGAAGAGGAGTCCCCGTTCCCTCGACCCATAGCCCACGTGTACGGATTGACCACACTAAACTTGATCATTTCTTGACATTTATTACTAGCGGGCACGTTGTACAAGATCTACCTTTTGGGCAAAAATATATCGAATTGTCTTCTGGAGGGAAGCACCGCACCATGATATCGTAGCGGATTGTCAAACAGTACACACAGTACTGTGAGGAGGTAGCCTTTCGACCGTTTGGCCGGACTACTATGAGCAAAATGCTATCAGCTTGTAGCGCCACATACGGAAAGTCACTCCAAGGGACTGATTGCATTGCCGCAGAGGGCGCCAAGGGCTTCGATATCCTCTCGGAGGTGGTGAAGCAGATTGAAGAATTTGGCGCGCTGTCGAGACAGGTCTCCAGTAAATGGCGCATATCACTTCAAGACTTGAAACGGTATCTTAAGATTGATTATAAGGTAAATCATCCCCATCTCCGCATACGGAAGTGTGTTTAGACTCCCCCAGCCCTCGCCGCGACGTATATGCACGTTTGTGACCCCCAACATCAAGCGTTTTCAATTTTTGACCAAAATAAATAACAGCAAATATCCAAAAACATATTCTAACTGAATCGAGTTATGGCGGTTAGACCTCTGCGCAGGTTTGATAGCACCCTGTCTACATCACCTAACACCGAATACCAGAACATCGCGCACCAAAGCTGCTAGCGATGCTATTATGGAAGCTCTTGAAGTAATTTCACCTGGCGATGCTGACCCACTGTTGCGAACTCCGCAGCCGTCCAGAATGGTAGAAAAATCGCTTGATCTGGTCGAGACGCCAGCAGATAGAAAATACCTGTCTACATCACCTAACACCGAATACCAGAAGATCGCGCACCAAAGCCGCTAGCGATGCTATTGTGGAAGCTCTGGAGGTAATTTCACCTGGCGATGCTGCCCCACTGTTGCGAACTCCACAGCAGTCCAGAATGGTAGAAAAAAACGCTTGATCTGGACGAGACACCAGCAGATAGAAAATACCTAGAAGCGTTCGCAGAGACATGCCGGCACGCCTCATCGTGGGATACAAGACGCCAAGCCTTATCAGTAATGGCCGACCTCGCCCCTTATAAAGTTATCGAGAAATACTTGCCGGAGACTACCAACTATAGGATAAAGTGCGCAAGAAAGCACAAAAGTGTCCATGGAAGGGGAGTCCCGGTTCCCTCGACCCATAGCCCACGTGTACGGATTGACCACACTAAACTTGATCATTTCTTGACATTTATTACTAGCGGGCACGTTGTACAAGATCTACCTTTTGGGCAAACATATCTCAAATTGTCTTCTGGAGAGGTGTTGGAAACGCTCAATGTCATCCGCACCATGATATCGGAGCGGATTGTCCAACAGTACACACAGTACTGTGAGGAGGTGGCCTTTCGACCGTTTGGCCGAACTACTATGAGGAAAACACTATCAGCTTGTAGCGCCACATACAGAAAGTCACTCCAAGGGACTGATTACATTGCCGCAGAGGGCGCCAAGGGCTTCGATACCCCTCTCGGAGGTTGTGAAGCAGATTGAAGAATTTGGCGCGCTGTCGTGACAGGTCTCCAGTAAATGGCGCATATCACTTCAAGACTTGAAACAGTATCTTAAGATTGATTATAAGGTAAATCATCCCCATCTCCGCATACGGAAGTGTGTTTACACTCCCCAGCCCTCGCCGCGACGTATATGCACGTTTGTGACCCCCAACATCAAGCGATTTCAACTTTTGACCAAAAATAAATAACAGGAAATATCCAAAAACATATTCTAACTGAATCGAGTTATGACGGTTAGACCTCTGCGCAGGTTTGATAGCACCCTGTCTACATCACCTAACACCGAATACCAGAACATCGCGCACCAAAGCCGCTAGCGATGCTATTATGGAAGCTCTTGAAGTAATTTCACCTGGCGATGCTGCCCCACTGTTGCGAACTCCACAGCAGTCCAGAATGGTAGAAAAAAACGCTTGATCTGGACGAGACACCAGCAGATAGAAAATACCTAGAAGCGTTCGCAGAGACATGCCGGCACGCCATATCGTGGGATACAAGACGCCAAGCCTTATCAGTAATGGCCGACCTCGCCCCTTATAAAGTTATCGAGAAATACTTGCCGGAGACTACCAACTATAGGATAAAGTGCGCAAGAAAGCACAAAAGTGTCCATGGAAGGGGAGTCCCGGTTCCCTCGACCCATAGCCCACGTGTACGGATTGACCACACTAAACTTGATCATTTCTTGGCATTTATTACTAGCGGGCACGTTGTACAAGATCTACCTTTTGGGCAAACATATCTCAAATTGTCTTCTGGAGAGGTGTTGGAAACGCTCAATGTCATCCGCACCATGATATCGGAGCGGATTGTCCAACAGTACACACAGTACTGTGAGGAGATGGCCTTTCGACCGTTTGGCCGAACTACTATGAGGAAAACACTATCAGCTTGTAGCGCCACATACAGAAAGTCACTCCAAGGGACTGATTACATTGCCGCAGAGGGCGCCAAGGGCTTCGATACCCTCTCGGAGGTGGTGAAGCAGATTGAAGAATTTGGCGCGCTGTCGTGACAGGTCTCCAGTAAATGGCGCATATCACTTCAAGACTTGAAACAGTATCTTAAGATTGATTATAAGGTAAATCATCCCCATCTCCGCATACGGAAGTGTGTTTAGACTCCCCCAGCCCTCGCCGCGACGTATATGCACGTTTGTGACCCACAACATCAAGCGATTTCAATTTTGACCAAAATAAATAACAGGAAATATCCAAAACATGTTCTAGCATGTTCTAACGCATCGTGGGATACAAGACGCCAAACCTTATCAGTAATGGCCGACCTCGCCCCTTATAAAGTTATCGAGAAATACTTGTCAGAGACTACCAACTATAGGATAAAGTGCGCAAGAAAGCACAAAAGTGTCCATGGAAAGAGAGTCCCCGTTCCCTCGACCCATAGCCCACGTGTACGGATTGACCACACTAAACTTGATCATTTCTTGACATTTATTACTAGCGGGCACGTTGTACAAGATCTACCTTTTGGGCAAAAATATATCGAATTGTCTTCTGGAGGGAAGCACCGCACCATGATATCGTAGCGGATTGTCAAACAGTACACACAGTACTGTGAGGAGGTAGCCTTTCGACCGTTTGGCCGGACTACTATGAGCAAAATGCTATCAGCTTGTAGCGCCACATACGGAAAGTCACTCCAAGGACTGATTGCATTGCCGCAGAGGGCGCCAAGGGCTTCGATATCCTCTCGGAGGTGGTGAAGCAGATTGAAGAATTTGGCGCGCTGTCGAGACAGGTCTCCAGTAAATGGCGCATATCACTTCAAGACTTGAAACGGTATCTTAAGATTGATTATAAGGTAAATCATCCCCATCTCCGCATACGGAAGTGTGTTTAGACTCCCCCAGCCTCGACGCGACGTATATGCACGTTTGTGACCCCCAACATCAAGCGATTTCAATTTTTGACCAAAATAAATAACAGGAAATCTTCAAAAACATGTTCTAGCATGTTCTAACGCATCGTGGGATACAAGACGCCAAACCTTATCAGTAATGGCCGACCTCGCCCCTTATAAAGTTATCGAGAAATACTTGTCAGAGACTACCAACTATAGGATAAAGTGCGCAAGAAAGCACAAAAGTGTCCATGGAAGAGGAGTCCCCGTTCCCTCGACCCATAGCCCACGTGTACGGATTGACCACACTAAACTTGATCATTTCTTGACATTTATTACTAGCGGGCACGTTGTACAAGATCTACCTTTTGGGCAAAATATATCGAATTGTCTTCTGGAGGGAAGCACCGCACCATGATATCGTAGCGGATTGTCAAACAGTACACACAGTACTGTGAGGAGGTAGCCTTTCGACCGTTTGGCCGGACTACTATGAGCAAAATGCTATCAGCTTGTAGCGCCACATACGGAAAGTCACTCCAAGGGACTGATTGCATTGCCGCAGAGGGCGCCAAGGGCTTCGATATCCTCTCGGAGGTGGTGAAGCAGATTGAAGAATTTGGCGCGCTGTCGTGACAGGTCTCCAGTAAATGGCGCATATCACTTCAAGACTTGAAACAGTATCTTAAAATTGATTATAAGGTAAATCATCCCCATCTCCGCATACGGAAGTGTGTTTACACTTCCCCAGCCCTCGCCGCGACGTATATGCCACGTTTGTGACCCCCAACATCAAGCGATTTCAACTTTTGACCAAAAATAAATAACAGGAAATATCCAAAAACATATTCTAACTGAATCGAGTTATGACGGTTAGACCTCTGCGCAGTTTGATAGCACCCTGTCTACATCACCTAACACCGAATACCAGAACATCGCGCACCAAAGCCGCTAGCGATGCTATTATGGAAGCTCTTGAAGTAATTTCACCTGGCGATGCTGCCCCACTGTTGCGAACTCCACAGCAGTCCAGAATGGTAGAAAAAAACGCTTGATCTGGACGAGACACCAGCAGATAGAAAATACCTAGAAGCGTTCGCAGAGACATGCCGGCACGCCACATCGTGGGATACAAGACGCCAAGCCTTATCAGTAATGGCCGACCTCGCCCCTTATAAAGTTATCGAGAAATACTTGCCGGAGACTACCAACTATAGGATAAAGTGCGCAAGAAAGCACAAAAGTGTCCATGGAAGGGGAGTCCCGGTTCCCTCGACCCATAGCCCACGTGTACGGATTGACCACACTAAACTTGATCATTTCTTGGCATTTATTACTAGCGGGCACGTTGTACAAGATCTACCTTTTGGGCAAACATATCTCAAATTGTCTTCTGGAGAGGTGTTGGAAACGCTCAATGTCATCCGCACCATGATATCGGAGCGGATTGTCCAACAGTACACACAGTACTGTGAGGAGATGGCCTTTCGACCGTTTGGCCGAACTACTATGAGGAAAACACTATCAGCTTGTAGCGCCACATACAGAAAGTCACTCCAAGGGACTGATTACATTGCCGCAAAGGGCGCCAAGGGCTTCGATACCCTCTCGGAGGTGTGAAGCAGATTGAAGAATTTGGCGCGCTGTCGTGACAGGTCTCCAGTAAATGGCGCATATCACTTCAAGACTTGAAACAGTATCTTAAGATTGATTATAAGGTAAATCATCCCCATCTCCGCATACGGAAGTGTGTTTAGACTCCCCCAGCCCTCGCCGCGACGTATATGCACGTTTGTGACCCACAACATCAAGCGATTTCAATTTTTGACCAAAAATAAATAACAGGAAATATCCAAAAACATGTTCTAGCATGTTCTAACGCATCGTGGGATACAAGACGCCAAACCTTATCAGTAATGGCCGACCTCGCCCCTTATAAAGTTATCGAGAAATACTTGTCAGAGACTACCAACTATAGGATAAAGTGCGCAAGAAAGCACAAAAGTGTCCATGGAAGAGGAGTCCCCGTTCCCTCGACCCATAGCCCACGTGTACGGATTGACCACACTAAACTTGATCATTTCTTGACATTTATTACTAGCGGGCACGTTGTACAAGATCTACCTTTTGGGCAAAATATATCGAATTGTCTTCTGGGGGGAAGCACCGCACCATGATATCGTAGCGGATTGTCAACAGTACACACAGTACTGTGAGGAGGTAGCCTTTCGACCGTTTGGCCGGACTACTATGAGCAAAATGCTATCAGCTTGTAGCGCCACATACGGAAAGTCACTCCAAGGGACTGATTGCATTGCCGCAGAGGGCGCCAAGGGCTTCGATATCCTCTCGGAGGTGGTGAAGCAGATTGAAGAATTTGGCGCGCTGTCGAGACAGGTCTCCAGTAAATGGCGCATATCACTTCAAGACTTGAAACGGTATCTTAAGATTGATTATAAGGTAAATCATCCCCATCTCCGCATACGGAAGTGTGTTTAGACTCCCCCAGCCCTCGCCGCGACGTATATGCACGTTTGTGACCCCCAACATCAAGCGTTTTCAATTTTTGACCAAAATAAATAACAGCAAATATCCAAAAACATATTCTAACTGAATCGAGTTATGGCGGTTAGACCTCTGCGCAGGTTTGATAGCACCCTGTCTACATCACCTAACACCGAATACCAGAACATCGCGCACCAAAGCTGCTAGCGATGCTATTATGGAAGCTCTTGAAGTATTTCACCTGGCGATGCTGACCCACTGTTGCGAACTCCGCAGCCGTCCAGAATGTAGAAAAAATCGCTTGATCTGGTCGAGACGCCAGCAGATAGAAAATACCTGTCTACATCACCTAACACCGAATACCAGAAGATCGCGCACCAAAGCCGCTAGCGATGCTATTGTGGAAGCTCTGGAGGTAATTTCACCTGGCGATGCTGCCCCACTGTTGCGAACTCCACAGCAGTCCAGAATGGTAGAAAAAAACGCTTGATCTGGACGAGACACCAGCAGATAGAAAATACCTAGAAGCGTTCGCAGAGACATGCCGGCACGCCTCATCGTGGGATACAAGACGCCAAGCCTTATCAGTAATGGCCGACCTCGCCCCTTATAAAGTTATCGAGAAATACTTGCCGGAGACTACCAACTATAGGATAAAGTGCGCAAGAAAGCACAAAAGTGTCCATGGAAGGGGAGTCCCGGTTCCCTCGACCCATAGCCCACGTGTACGGATTGACCACACTAAACTTGATCATTTCTTGACATTTATTACTAGCGGGCACGTTGTACAAGATCTACCTTTTGGGCAAACATATCTCAAATTGTCTTCTGGAGAGGTGTTGGAAACGCTCAATGTCATCCGCACCATGATATCGGAGCGGATTGTCCAACAGTACACACAGTACTGTGAGGAGGTGGCCTTTCGACCGTTTGGCCGAACTACTATGAGGAAAACACTATCAGCTTGTAGCGCCACATACAGAAAGTCACTCCAAGGGACTGATTACATTGCCGCAGAGGGCGCCAAGGGCTTCGATACCCCTCTCGGAGGTTGTGAAGCAGATTGAAGAATTTGGCGCGCTGTCGTGACAGGTCTCCAGTAAATGGCGCATATCACTTCAAGACTTGAAACAGTATCTTAAGATTGATTATAAGGTAAATCATCCCCATCTCCGCATACGGAAGTGTGTTTACACTTCCCCAGCCCTCGCCGCGACGTATATGCACGTTTGTGACCCCCACATCAAGCGATTTCAACTTTTGACCAAAATAAATAACAGAAATATCCAAAAACATATTCTAACTGAATCGAGTTATGACGGTTAGACCTCTGCGCAGGTTTGATAGCACCCTGTCTACATCACCTAACACCGAATACCAGAACATCGCGCACCAAAGCCGCTAGCGATGCTATTATGGAAGCTCTTGAAGTAATTTCACCTGGCGATGCTGCCCCACTGTTGCGAACTCCACAGCAGTCCAGAATGGTAGAAAAAAACGCTTGATCTGGACGAGACACCAGCAGATAGAAAATACCTAGAAGCGTTCGCAGAGACATGCCGGCACGCCACATCGTGGGATACAAGACGCCAAGCCTTATCAGTAATGGCCGACCTCGCCCCTTATAAAGTTATCGAGAAATACTTGCCGGAGACTACCAACTATAGGATAAAGTGCGCAAGAAAGCACAAAAGTGTCCATGGAAGGGGAGTCCCGGTTCCCTCGACCCATAGCCCACGTGTACGGATTGACCACACTAAACTTGATCATTTCTTGGCATTTATTACTAGCGGGCACGTTGTACAAGATCTACCTTTTGGGCAAACATATCTCTTGTCTTCTGGAGAGGTGTTGGAAACGCTCAATGTCATCCGCACCATGATATCGGAGCGGATTGTCCAACAGTACACACAGTACTGTGAGGAGATGGCCTTTCGACCGTTTGGCCGAACTACTATGAGGAAAACACTATCAGCTTGTAGCGCCACATACAGAAAGTCACTCCAAGGGACTGATTACATTGCCGCAGAGGGCGCCAAGGGCTTCGATACCCTCTCGGAGGTGTGAAGCAGATTGAAGAATTTGGCGCGCTGTCGTGACAGGTCTCCAGTAAATGGCGCATATCACTTCAAGACTTGAAACAGTATCTTAAGATTGATTATAAGGTAAATCATCCCCATCTCCGCATACGGAAGGATGTTTAGACTCCCCCAGCCCTCGACGCGACGTATATGCACGTTTGTGACCCCCAACATCAAGCGATTTCAATTTTTGACCAAAAATAAATAACAGGAAATATCCAAAAACATGTTCTAGCATGTTCTAACGCATCGTGGGATACAAGACGCCAAACCTTATCAGTAATGGCCGACCTCGCCCCTTATAAAGTTAACGAGAAATACTTGTCAGAGACTACCAACTATAGGATAAAGTGCGCAAGAAAGCACAAAAGTGTCCATGGAAGAGGAGTCCCCGTTCCCTCGACCCATAGCCCACGTGTACGGATTGACCACACTAAACTTGATCATTTCTTGACATTTATTACTAGCGGGCACGTTGTACAAGATCTACCTTTTGGGCAAAAATATCTCAAATTGTCTTCTGGAGGGAAGCACCGCACCATGATATCGTAGCGGATTGTCCAACAGTACACACAGTACTGTGAGGAGGTAGCCTTTCGACCGTTTGGCCGACTACTATGAGGAAAATGCTATCAGCTTGTAGCGCCACATACGGAAAGTCACTCCAAGGGACTGATTGCATTGCCGCAGAGGGCGCCAAGGGCTTCGATATCCTCTCGGAGGTGGTGAAGCAGATTGAAGAATTTGGCGCGCTGTCGAGACAGGTCTCCAGTAAATGGCGCATATCACTTCAAGACTTGAAACAGTATCTTAAGATTGATTATAAGGTAAATCATCCCCATCTCCGCATACGGAAGTGTGTTTAGACTCCCCCAGCCCTCGCCGCGACGTATATGCACGTTTGTGACCCCAACATCAAGCCATTTCAATTTTTGACCAAAAAAAATAACAGGAAATATCCAAAACATGTTCTAGCATGTTCTAACACATTGTGGATACAAGACGCCAAAACTTATCAGTAATGGCCGACCTCGCCCCTTATAAAGTTATCGAGAAATACTTGTCAGAGACTACCAACTATAGGATAAAGTGCGCAAGAAAGCACAAAAGTGTCCATGGAAGAGGAGTCCCCGTTCCCTCGACCCATAGCCCACGTGTACGGATTGACCACACTAAACTTGATCATTTCTTGACATTTATTACTAGCGGGCACGTTGTACAAGATCTACCTTTTGGGCAAAATATATCGAATTGTCTTCTGGAGGGAAGCACCGCACCATGATATCGTAGCGGATTGTCAAACAGTACACACAGTACTGTGAGGAGGTAGCCTTTCGACCGTTGGCCGGACTACTATGAGCAAAATGCTATCAGCTTGTAGCGCCACATACGGAAAGTCACTCCAAGGGACTGATTGCATTGCCGCAGAGGGCGCCAAGGGCTTCGATATCCTCTCGGAGGTGGTGAAGCAGATTGAAGAATTGGCGCGCTGTCGTGACAGGTCTCCAGTAAATGGCGCATATCACTTCAAGACTTGAAACAGTATCTTAAAATTGATTATAGGGTAAATCATCCCCATCTCCGCATACGGAAGTGTGTTTACACTTCCCCAGCCCTCGCCGCGACGTATATGCACGTTTGTGACCCCCAACATCAAGCGATTTCAACTTTGACCAAAAATAAATAACAGGAAATATCCAAAAACATATTCTAACTGAATCGAGTTATGACGGTTAGACCTCTGCGCAGGTTTGATAGCACCCTGTCTACATCACCTAACACCGATACCAGAACATCGCGCACCAAAGCGCTAGCGATGCTATTATGGAAGCTCTTGAAGTAATTTCACCTGGCGATGCTGCCCCACTGTTGCGAACTCCACAGCAGTCCAGAATGGTAGAAAAAACGCTTGATCTGGACGAGACACCAGCAGATAGAAAATACCTAGAAGCGTTCGCAGAGACATGCCGGCACGCCACATCGTGGGATACAAGACGCCAAGCCTTATCATAATGGCCGACCTCGCCCCTTATAAAGTTATCGAGAAATACTTGCCGGAGACTACCAACTATAGGATAAGTGCGCAAGAAAGCACAAAAGTGTCCATGGAAGGGGAGTCCCGGTTCCCTCGACCCATAGCCCACGTGTACGATTGACCACACTAAACTTGATCATTTCTTGGCATTTATTACTAGCGGGCACGTTGTACACAGATCTACCTTTTGGGCAAACATATCTCAAATTGTCTTCTGGAGAGGTGTTGGAAACGCTCAATGTCATCCGCACCATGATATCGGAGCGGATTGTCCAACAGTACACACAGTACTGTGAGGAGATGGCCTTTCGACCGTTTGGCCGAACTACTATGAGGAAAACACTATCAGCTTGTAGCGCCACATACAGAAAGTCACTCCAAGGACTGATTACATTGCCGCAGAGGGCGCCAAGGGCTTCGATACCCTCTCGGAGGTGGTGAAGCAGATTGAAGAATTTGGCGCACTGTCGTGACAGGTCTCCAGTAAATGGCGCATATCACTTCAAGACTTGAAACAGTATCTTAAGATTGATTATAAGGTAAATCATCCCATCTCCGCATACGGAAGGATGTTTAGACTCCCCCAGCCCTCGACGCGACGTATATGCACGTTTGTGACCCCCAACATCAAGCGATTTCAATTTTTGACCAAAAATAAATAACAGGAAATATCCAAAACATGTTCTAGCATGTTCTAACGCATCGTGGGATACAAGACGCCAAACCTTATCAGTAATGGCCGACCTCGCCCCTTATAAAGTTAACGAGAAATACTTGTCAGAGACTACCAACTATAGGATAAAGTGCGCAAGAAAGCACAAAAGTGTCCATGGAAGAGGAGTCCCCGTTCCCTCGACCCATAGCCCACGTGTACGGATTGACCACACTAAACTTGATCATTTCTTGACATTTATTACTAGCGGGCACGTTGTACAAGATCTACCTTTTGGGCAAAAATATCTCAAATTGTCTTCTGGAGGGAAGCACCGCACCATGATATCGTAGCGGATTGTCCAACAGTACACACAGTACTGTGAGGAGGTAGCCTTTCGACCGTTTGGCCGGACTACTATGAGGAAATGCTATCAGCTTGTAGCGCAACATACGAAAGTCACTCCAAGGGACTGATTGCATTGCCGCAGAGGGCGCCAAGGGCTTCGATATCCTCTCGGAGGTGGTGAAGCAGATTGAAGAATTTGGCGCGCTGTCGAGACAGGTCTCCAGTAAATGCGCATATCACTTCAAGACTTGAAACAGTATCTTAAGATTGATTATAAGGTAAATCATCCCCATCTCCGCATACGGAAGTGTGTTTAGACTCCCCCAGCCCTCGCCGCGACGTATATGCACGTTTGTGACCCCCAACATCAAGCCATTTCAATTTTTGACCAAAAATAAATAACAGGAAATATCCAAAAACATGTTCTAGCATGTTCTAACCATTGTGGGATACAAGACGCCAAACCTTATCAGTAATGGCCGACCTCGCCCCTTATAAAGTTATCGAGAATACTTGTCAGAGACTACCAACTATAGGATAAAGTGCGCAAGAAAGCACAAAAGTGTCCATGGAAGAGGAGTCCCCGTTCCCTCGACCATAGCCACGTGTACGGATTGACCACACTAAACTTGATCATTTCTTGACATTTATTACTAGCGGGCACGTTGTACAAGATCTACCTTTTGGGCAAAAATATCGAATTGTCTTCTGGAGGGAAGCACCGCACCATGATATCGTAGCGGATTGTCAAACAGTACACACAGTACTGTGAGGAGGTAGCCTTTCGACCGTTTGGCCGGACTACTATGAGCAAAATGCTATCAGCTTGTAGCGCCACATACGGAAAGTCACTCCAAGGGACTGATTGCATTGCCGCAGAGGGCGCCAACGGCTTCGATATCCTCTCGGAGGTGGTGAAGCAGATTGAAGAATTTGGCGCGCTTTCGTGACAGGTCTCCAGTAAATGGCGCATATCACTTCAAGACTTGAAACAGTATCTTAAATTGATTATAAGGTAAATCATCCCCATTCTCCGCATACGGAAGTGTGTTTACACTTCCCCAGCCCTCGCCGCGACGTATATGCACGTTTGTGACCCCCAACATCAAGCGATTTCAACTTTGACCAAAATAAATAACAGGAAATATCCAAAACATATTCTAACTGAATCGAGTTATGACGTTTAGACCTCTGCGCAGGTTTGATAGCACCCTGTCTACATCACCTAACACCGAAAACCAGAACATCGCGCACCAAAGCCGCTAGCGATGCTATTATGGAAGCTCTTGAAGTAATTTCACCTGGCGATGCTGCCCCACTGTTGCGAACTCCACAGCAGTCCAGAATGGTAGAAAAAAAACGCTTGATCTGGACGAGACACCAGCAGATAGAAAATACCTAGAAGCGTTCGCAGAGACATGCCGGCACGCCACATCGTGGGATACAAGACGCCAAGCCTTATCAGTAATGGCCGACCTCGCCCTATAAAGTTATCGAGAAATACTTGCCGGAGACTGCCAACTATAGGATAAAGTGCGCAAGAAAGCACAAAAGTGTCCATGGAAGGGGAGTCCCGGTTCCCTCGACCCATAGCCCACGTGTACGGATTGACCACACTAAACTTGATCATTTCTTGGCATTTATTACTAGCGGGCACGTTGTACAAGATCTACCTTTTGGGCAAACATATCTCAAATTGTCTTCTGGAGAGGTGTTGGAACGCTCAATGTCATCCGCACCATGATATCGGAGCGGATTGTCCAACAGTACACACAGTACTGTGAGGAGATGGCCTTTCGACCGTTTGGCCGAACTACTATGAGGAAAACACTATCAGCTTGTAGCGCCACATACAGAAAGTCACTCCAAGGGACTGATTACATTGCCGCAGAGGGCGCCAAGGGCTTCGATACCCTCTCGGAGGTGGTGAAGCAGATTGAAGAATTTGGCGCGCTGTCGTGACAGGTCTCCAGTAAATGGCGCATATCACTTCAAGACTTGAAACAGTATCTTAAGATTGATTATAGGTAAATCATCCCCATCTCCGCATACGGAAGTGTGTTTAGACTCCCCCAGCCCTCGACGCGACGTATATGCACGTTTGTGACCCCCAACATCAAGCGATTTCAATTTTTGACCAAAATAAATAACAGGAAATATCCAAAAATGTTCTAGCATGTTCTAACGCATCGTGGGATACAAGACGCCAAACCTTATCAGTAATGGCCGACCTCGCCCCTTATAAAGTTAACGAGAAATACTTGTCAGAGACTACCACTATAGGATAAAGTGCGCAAGAAAGCACAAAAGTGTCCATGGAAGAGGAGTCCCCGTTCCCTCGACCCATAGCCCACGTGTACGGATTGACCACACTAAACTTGATCATTTCTTGACATTCATTACTAGCGGGCACGTTGTACAAGATCTACCTTTTGGGCAAAAATATCTCAAATTGTCTTCTGGAGGGAGCACCGCACCATGATGTCGTAGCGGATTGTCCAACAGTACACACAGTACTGTGAGGAGGTAGCCTTTCGACCGTTTGGCCGGACTACTATGAGGAAAATGCTATCAGCTTGTAGCGCCACATACGGAAAGTCACTCCAAGGGACTGATTGCATTGCCGCAGAGGGCGCCAAGGCTTCGATACCTCTCGGAGGTGGTGAAGCAGATTGAAGAATTTGGCGCGCTGTCGAGACAGGTCTCCAGTAAATGGCGCATATCACTTCAAGACTTGAAACGGTATCTTAAGATTGATTATAAGGTAAATCATCCCCATCTCCGCATACGGAAGTGTGTTTAGACTCCCCCAGCCCTCGCCGCGACGTATATGCACGTTTGTGACCCCCAACATCAAGCGTTTTCAATTTTTGACCAAAATAAATAACAGCAAATATCCAAAACATATTCTAACTGAATCGAGTTATGGCGGTTAGACCTCTGCGCAGGTTTGATAGCACCCTGTCTACATCACCTAACACCGAATACCAGAACATCGCGCACCAAAGCTGCTAGCGATGCTATATGGAAGCTCTTGAAGTAATTTCACCTGGCGATGCTGACCCACTGTTGCGAACTCCGCAGCCGTCCAGAATGGTAGAAAAAATCGCTTGATCTGGTCGAGACGCCAGCAGATAGAAAATACCTGTCTACATCACCTAACACTGAATACCAGAAGATCGCGCACCAAAGCCGCTAGCGATGCTATTGTGGAAGCTCTGGAGGTAATTTCACCTGGCGATGCTGCCCCACTGTTGCGAACTCCACACAGCAGTCCAGAATGGTAGAAAAAAACGCTTGATCTGGACGAGACACCAGCAGATAGAAAATACTAGAAGCGTTCGCAGAGACATGCCGGCACGCCTCATCGTGGGATACAAGACGCCAAGCCTTATCAGTAATGGCCGACCTCGCCCCTTATAAAGTTATCGAGAAATACTTGCCGGAGACTACCAACTATAGGATAAGTGCGCAAGAAACCACAAAAGTGTCCATGGAAGGGGAGTCCCGGTTCCTCGACCCATAGCCCACGTGTACGGATTGACCACACTAAACTTGATCATTTCTTGACATTTATTACTAGCGGGCACGTTGTACAAGATCTACCTTTTGGGCAAACATATCTCAAATTGTCTTCTGGAGAGGTGTTGGAAACGCTCAATGTCATCCGCACCCATGATATCGGAGCGGATTGTCCAACAGTACACACAGTACTGTGAGGAGGTGGCCTTTCGACCGTTTGCCGAACTACTATGAGGAAAACACTATCAGCTTGTATCGCCACATACGGAAAGTCACTCCAAGGGACTGATTGCATTGCCGCAGAGGGCGCCAGGGCTTCGATATCCTCTCGGAGGTGGTGAAGCAGATTGAAGAATTTGGCGCGCTGTCGAGACAGGTCTCCAGTAAATGGCGCATATCACTTCAAGACTTGAAACAGTATCTTAAGATTGATTATAAGTAATCATCCCCATCTCCGCATACGGAAGTGTTGTTTACACTTCCCAGCCCTCGCCGCGACGTATATGCACGTTTGTGACCCCCAACATCAAGCGATTTCAACTTTGACCAAAAATAAATAACAGGAAATATCCAAAAACATATTCTAACTGAATCGATTATGACGGTTAGACCTCTGCGCAGGTTTTGATAGCACCCTGTCTACATCACCTAACACCGAATACCAGAACATCGCGCACCAAAGCCGCTAGCGATGCTATTATGGAAGCTCTTGAAGATTTCACCCTGGCGATGCTGCCCCACTGTGCGAACTCCACAGCAGTCCAGATGGTAGAAAAAAACGCTTGATCTGGACGAGACACAGCAGATAGAAAATACCTAGAGCGTTCGCAGAGACATGCCGGCACGCC